>JAMKCH010004732.1:0-93282 GCA_023653785.1 Ophioderma brevispina | reverse complement strand
TGTTCGGGAACTGCGAACCTTCGGAATAGGGACAGGATCTCGGTTCTGACCATGTACACCGGATAGCATCACATTTCAATAAAGGACCGGTAGGCCTTACTAGCTATTCCAGTATATTCTTTAATAAGACTTGAACATTAGATAAGGCAAACATGATATCATGGCTGTAGTGATCTGAGCCGTGTATGGGATGCATATTCAAATCCAGGACAAAGGACAAACGGGATGGGGAACTTAGTTGTGGACCTTTTTTTTAATGTCCAAAAGAAGATGATGAAAAGAGGCTAAGTACGGAACAATAGAATACGTGATTAACGTAATCACCAATTCGAATCAACAGTTTATAGGCCCGTATTCCATCAGAAACTTGTTTAGCTAAACGCAATTTTAGATTAAAAATTGTCACCGTAATTAAAATTGCCTTTAATTTTTTTAATTTCGTTTAAATATTTTTAACCATTTACTACTTAAACGGAAACTTAAAACACAATAACATCGGTGTTATTAAAGACGCTAATGTGAGTGTATAAAGGGCCTTGTGTTTTAATGGTTGAGGGCACAAAGTACGAACTGTGCGAGAAGGATATGCAACAGGTGTTGTAAACTGGACAGTGCAATGAGCGTGCACTAGCCCCGTATCTGTTTAAATTTTTGACGCATTTTGGCGAAGTTAAAATTAGTTCTAACTTTAATTCCTTCTGGATTCGATCGTTTATCTCACCATATAAACGTTCGTTAGCTTAAAATAGCGCTAAACTCACATTTTGGAATACGAGGCCTTAGAATTTGTCAAAAAGATATTAACTGCAGATATATTTTTTTCTGAGAAAACGGAACCAAAGGAGGCATGTTTACTACTAGCTCTACCGAAACTATAGATCCGCGCTGATAGTAGGCTAACCTTTATTCTGTCAGGGGGTTCAGATTAATGGAGGGGCAGGGAAAAGTTTTTATTTCGAATAATACATGTCCAAGTCAAGCCTAATATGTCGTTCTATGACCAAAAAGGGATATGGTACGGCCAAGCAAAACTCGAGACAAAAATAAAAACGCAATGTGTGGCCGGCCGGTGGAAATTGAAGGCCGTTGAATGGCGTAAGACATGTCCATCCAAGATATGAACAGGTGAGTGCATGTCTGTTTTTTCTTTATGTTGCTGCAGTTGGTATAATAATTCTTTGCAAATTGGCCTTTCTTTTCACCCTATTCCATGCATTGGATCAGGTCCAAAACTTTTTCCCGCCTGCCTCATCAGTGTGAATCTATTATAAGACCATGCAAGAAATAAGAGCAACCCAGACACTATATCGGAGTTAAAAAAATAAACAGCTACCTGCGAAATCGCTCATCCATACCCGCCACCGTCTGGAGCATGCCATAACGTTCGAGCGGAATGGTTGAATAAATGTATTTTTATAAGTACTAAGATAAATGAAAACCGACAGAAATAGACCTGCCACGGTCAAATTCGATGCGGAAAAGGCAAGGACATCAAGCTAGCCTAAGCGACTCGTCTTGCCTTTTCACCATTAGGTATCCAAGCATATTTGTGTTGTTATGATAGTTAATATTTAGCAAGTGTTGTTCATCTACCTATGTAATAATGGCATGTGACTTTTTTCATTCAAGTGTACTATGTTGTATTAGCTTCAAACCAAAATATATGTTTTGGACATATTAAGGATAGGTAAATGTATATTGTTTGAGGTTATACACATACACCACTAACATGGCTGCCGTAAGGGACAAAATGGGGGTGGACTTATTTCTTGCATGGTGTCTGAAAAAAAACTGATTTAAACGTCTGACAATGCACTAGTTCTATTAAGAAAGTGATGGAATTTCATTGATTGACATGATAGACTGGTATCTCAAAACTAGTGTCATTTGGACAATGAATTGAAGCAATTACTCCGTGCTCATCAATTTCACATCGGGGGGGAAATTTGCCCACTGCTAGCTGTAGCGACTATAGAGAAAAAAATCTGGTGTTGGCCTCGGGCGGTCTGACGTGAGGCGAGTTTAATGATTCGTAAACAAAAAAAATCTAGTTCACCATGGGCCGTATTCTCAAAACGATGTGTAAAATAAAACGGTGGTTAGGCCTAAACTGTGGTAGCTAAAACGTACTGTTTAAAACCGCAGGTTAAATATTTAACAAGTCGTGTAGCTAACCACTGATTTAACGCCGTAAATATCAACCACCGAACTGGAAAAATCAAAAAAAAAACTTATCTTCGCCTATCTCATTAAGTGTTGCGTGAACAATATTATATGCCAGACAAATGCCTTCCGTACTTGTAAATGCAACGCATGAAGCCCACGGGGAAATTTCAAGAATTCGCGTTACGCAAGGACTTTAGAAGTGGTTGGAATACGGAGAACAAAAGCCGGTGTAGAAGTAAACCAATGTCCGGCGTACTCATAGATCGGAACAATGATGAAACAATAGGCAATCGATTCCGTTGACTCTTACGCACATTAGGTCACGCTTTATTACGGTAATCGTTATGGAAGCCCGGACATGATCTACCAGAATACATCTGCCTTTCACACCGGGCCTATTTAAAAAATGTTTATGTCGTGTACCGCAATTGCTATCAATTCAATACTAAACCAAAGAGGTTCTATATAGATAGAGAGGCAAACGCGTTACGTAATCTTTAGGAATTCACCGTCTCGCATGTTTTGCCGACACAAAGAAAACCTAGAGTACCAACAATAGAAAGCAATGGCATGCTCCCCCCCCCACTTCTTCAACATACGTGGGTGCCGCTTTGAATATATACATAATCGGTAGTGATACAATTAATGTATGTGTTAGAGGTGGCCAGTGTAATAATAGTGTACCTGGATGATTGTGCGCTATACTCTTTTTCTCATAATGCAATGCGCGTAGGTGAAAAGATGTATTCATTGAGGCGGTTTATTAAATCAAGACGACTGATGTGTCCATTTCATTCGTGCGTGGCCATGGGTAGGACAAATTAACCATCAATAGCACCAAACATCCAACAACTGATATTTTGGCGGATGTTGTATCGCGAATTGACATTATGTTGTATACAGCAACCAACAAAACTGATAATATTCCGTGCAATATTCAAAATGTCAGCGCACAGCCGGACGAATGGTTTTGAAACGTTTCACCCGGACTCTATAAGAGATAAACACGAGCATGACAAATTAGAAACTAAAGAAAAAATGGAAACGAGAAGGGAAAATTAACCGGAGGACTCGGAAAAGACGATAAGAGAAATAAAGGATGGTGTTAACTGGCCTACCCCATGAGTATCACATAGAGCTGAAATATAAGCCATTTGATGGAAACGTGAAGTTGTGTGATGAAGTTAAACACGCCTTAAACTACCCCCGGGCCAACAGGCTAAGTTTAACAACGTTTAGGCATGTTTAACGATGTTCGGCTAAAATTTAAACAGCGTTTTAAAGGTTTTAAACATGCTTGAGAATTGCTGTTAATTTTAGCCGCCCCGTTTAAATTGCGCTTTAACCAGTAATTAGCGTAAACATCGTTTGAGAATACGGGCCCATGTGTTCAAAATTTGGTTATTTGGTGATTTTCGCTTGAACCTTATTTCGTGTGGATATTGTTGTATTCCTCTGTGAGAGTTTTAAAATGAAAAAAAACAACATGCTACAAAGTTGCATTTTTTCTAGAGAAAACCTCAGAGAGACATGTATAAGTGAGTAGTGGTTGTGAGAAACGTCGAGTTGTTATGAGGTGTGGTATGCGTGGAGGTTTGCCTGGGTGTTTGGAGTTTTAGATTCGTTTTTTCGCCGAAAGGCGTTCTAATTCGCGCCAGTTATCTTAGTGGCGTGTTATTCTTTTAATATATTATATCAAATTTATTCCGCCTAATTGGCGCTAATTACACTGATTACATTAGGCTCCGCCTTCCTTCTGTAGATTTTTGACCTTGGCCTGTGACGTTTAACCCTAAATACATGTTATTCATGTAGGAATGTTAGAAGGACTATTTCCATTAGCTGTATGGGTAAGGTTACGAACGGAAACTGATATCTGCCTGTGCAGAATATTATGCGTCGTAAGTTCACTGAAATTATGATAGAAAGCTAAAATATAGTGATGATTAAACACCGCAAGAGATAATTTAAGAAAAATAGAGGTTGTGGTTTCAGACTGCTGAGAAGCACATACAACTTTGTCACCACTAAAGCTATCCCTAACAGTATGTAGCTCATTATTAGATCAAACTCACGTCAACTGCGCTTGCGTGGGGGTGCATAATTATTCATCAGTATAGTAGTAAAAAATCTTGACGTTCGGCCGCCGAAGCCGCCCAAGGTAGCGATGTCCGAATTTGCCATGGTCATGATTCTACAATCGGTAGGCTACGAATCTCCTGGTAAAGCCAATGACTTCAGTATGAATTCTAAATTACAATTTCAGTTATAATTCAAGGATTAAAATGAATGAGAGTTCGACGCTGTCTGTGCATTTTTTCTCTGTGGTACCGTGCGACCAATTTTGGGGGGTGTTCCCAAGATCGTACACATTCGAACAAGCAACTTTGCAGTAATCACCACTGAAAAAGATATCAATTTCCTAACCTTGATATTGAGGTGTATATGTTACAGAGGGTATGTATATTAAAACTTATATTGAATAGATTCCAGGATTAAGAGTGACTTTCCAGAAGCATTCGCAATTGCTAACTGTGGTTAATATCAAAATGAATATGGTTGCACGATCATATGCCACGCTGATGTACGGTACGAAAACCATTGCAGCTATGCAGTGTGGACGCTTAACATGGATTGACATTGGAAAGAGGGGGTACGGGTATGTGCCGGCCCTGAGCAATATTAGCATTTTTTTTTTGAAGAGCAGCCCTCAATTTTTAAACATTGATATTTTTACACACACGGTGGTAATTGGCTAGTAAACTATACCTGTGAATGGTTAAGCTGGAACATGTAGGTGTGTACAAAAACGAAGGAATGTTATAATTAGATCATATGATATCGGGATCTCCGATAATAATTCAACGGCTGCTGGGAGAAACGGCCTTAATTAAATAGCCGGGAAATGGCGCCTGTACGTGTCTACGATCATCATTAGTGTTTTATGGTTTAAGGAAAGTCAAGTTAGAGGTTATTTTCTGAGGTGGACTATTTCATAATGGACGGTAATAAATGTAGCATTTCCAGCTCTGCTGCCGTTTTAAGTCCAATCTGGGTCCCAATTCTAATTACAAAATCGCTTATTTTATGATAAATAATCATTTTTTAGCATTCTCGTGTTCGCACAGGTATAGTTTCCTAGACAATAACCAACGTAACTGTGCCAACTTGAATATCAAAATTTGCAAAATTTGGCGGCTCCTTCAAAAAATTTGCCATTATTGCTTAAAGACCACCATTTCGCGTCTCTCTCTCCACAGGTTTCAACAAACCACGCAGTTGCAGCATAATTCATTTAGTTTCTTTCAGAAGTTTTTTGCCTCCGAGCTGAATTTTAGCAACAATTTCAGCTCCCCAACCTGCAAATTTCTCAAATTTTCAGTTCCGCGCCCGACTTTCGGAGACAAAATCATGTTCACAGCCCCCAAGTTCGGAAATGGGGCCGCACATTCCTACCTGCAAAAAAACAGTTGAGTTCCCCCCCCCCCCCGGAATATTTCATATTATAAGCTCTAGGGAATGTTTGAATCATTCACTCAGATTCACCAAATTTACTTAGCATTATAGGTTAACTGATTGACATTAGGAGAGGTGTAATTAGCCGTTTCGTTTTGGTACTATTTTTTGACCGGGCGCAGCTGCCAAGTCTGAACCTCGTGAAATCAATTAGCAATTGATATTTCAGGTTGTCACTGTAATCGGCTTACAGGCTGACCAAAGATTTCCCAAGGAGGGGGCGCCCGCATTTAATTCAAACAAATTTGCGTTTTTGCATAGCTGTACATATGCTTGTCCACTACACTAATTCACAGTGTGAAATGCTAAGCTCAATTGAATCCTTCATATAGAAAATTCACAACTTATTGTATGAAGCTGCATTTTGGAAACCGAGTGAGATATATGCTTTTGATAGAGCGCATAAGAAGAAAACGTGAGTTTATGATCATTTTTTTCATGTTGTATCTGTATTAGTGAAGTTTGTCTTTATTTATTTTCAGAGCTCAAACACAGTTGGTGAATATATTTAAATTGACGACAAGAGTAACTAACATAGTCACTAGATACTTTCTTGCCCCTTATTGCATCAACATGTTATTATGTGCTGATTTTATTACTAGAATTAACTAATCACAAAGCTCTGTGACCTCACAACAAAAGTGCTTCGTTCAGACAGAGATTCGAGGCAGTTTGTCAGTTTCCCTTATCTTTAATACATAGTCACAGCACAGCTTTGTCATCTGTGCCCAACCATAACAAATTAGTGACATGGTCTATGTGATCTTAAATACCCTAACCCACATGGAACATGCTTCCAAGCAAAGCAACCTCATAATCGTAAGTGATAAGACAAAACAACCTCACAATTTCATTGCTTCAGTTTTAAAAAGAACCCTCAAAACTATGGTCTACATCACTATCTACACGCCGTGATGTCAGCCAGTTTAATAATGCAGCAGAGGGGTTAAGCCACTGACTTGCTCCAGAATACAGCCATAAGTGGTTGTGCACATCAAAGACGGCATTTCTCTACACTCACACAATCTCTCACAAATAATCTGCACCAAATAGCTGACGATCACTGCACAAGATGCGACATGGACCAGAGTTAAAATAATTGTATCAAAACGTTTTCAGATCACTCCTCAGCTTGTGCTTTTTTAAAGACATTTCTGTTGTTTGGTATTTTGTTTGTTTCTGAAATAGACTGTATATACTGCAAATCGCAATCAGTTTGTACGCTTTTACCGTTTTAATTGACGTGTGTCCTGCGTGAGACCATATTGCCCGACGGGGGCCGTTTCCCTCCTCATTAGTCCGTCATTTCCCGCGAGAATAGGTATAATGCTTTTCAAGACTTTGTCTCCTTTGGAACATACGACGCCAAACCTATTTGATATAGAAGATTGTATTATACTTTGTATTCCTTCCCCGCACGTATTTGAAATTTCTGAAACTAATATTTGCAAACACATTTTCTACAGAAAATTAATTGTCTGAACACATTGTGATGTGTTTTGAAAACTGATGTAGACTCTCGAGCATTATTTCGGTCAACACGGCAATTGATCCGTCACATACCATCTCATGAGTTTTCCATGGCCTTCGCTATCTTAAAACACGTCGAGCAATACATACATAAAGACTTATGACGTTATGATATACAATGGTAGGCTCTATGAACTGTATAAAAATACAGACCATTTACATCTGTAGAAAACATTTCGCCATCCTTGTACATGAATTGAAAATGGACCTTGTATTACACGGTCATCGGCATAGGTGTAAACGTTTTGCTGACGAAAGTGGATGTCCACCCGCGTTCCCACTTTACCACGATCACGCTGATACATGTACTACGTAATCAAACAAAGTGTGAATGATTGCACAAATTTCAGATTGGCAAATGTGTTTTTGTTTTAATAAAGGCAAATCTAATCTCACTCCAAGTGTTGACAAGAATGAAAGAAATCGACTGAAAAAATAAGCTAGATATGGCAATTTTTGTAAGCACCAGCGCTTTTTCCTCTATGCCAAAGCCCGATTTGCGTCATGTACGATATACGGGGTAATACGGGGTATAGCATTATAGTAATGATGACCCTTGCTGTCTTGTTTAATTGATCTATAATAAGCCATAATCTCCGTTTTGATCCTCAAAGGATTAAATGTTCACACAAAATCTCACCAATGCATGTGTACAAAAATTGAAAAAAGGTTTAACACGAACTAACTGTATCCTGTGACTGTATACGGTATAGATCCAAGCTATGCCAATAAGGAAAACTCTCAACAGTGGGAAGATCGATCTTGTGTTTCGTTCTTGCTCTGCAACAGGTATGGCTGTTGTATTTTTCACATATACTTGGCACATTGGTAGAAATAGATTCATTGATTCTCCATTGTTAAATTATTCAGAAATATAACATTCAGGAGTTGACAAAGCATCATACCATTGTCCATTCTCACAACACACGTTAAGTGGGTGATCCCATAGGAATGGAGAAAAGAGTGTGCTTACCAAATCCGCCATATCTAAGCGTATTTTTCATTTGATTTCTTTCATTTTTTCAACACCAAAGTAATATTAGATGTTTTTATAAAACCACCAACAAATCTATTATTAGTGATTGAATTAGGGTCAAGATCATCTTTAAATGCTTGCACATTTTTTTTATTCACACTAGTTACAGGATAATACGAGCCACTTTATCTACCCCCCTTTTTAAAGGTTTTGGTTAAGATTTTAAAGGGTTAGTGTTTAAGTTAGAACTAGGGTTTAACATGAAAGTTTATGGTAGAGTTAATACTTCTATAAAAAATACCTTCCCTAATTTTCGGATTTTTAGAAATCACGCAATATGAAACTACAACATCATGGCGAATAAATTTCCACGTGCAATTTTAAAAAAATAGTGTATAATCAGGGGGCTTATTTACCATGGTGCGAGATGTGTCTTGTACTTGTATTTGGTTTCCGAACACGTACCATCATCGCTTGCACCCACACCTCTCCGATTCCTTTATATCCCACAAACGCATCTGATAACTCTTTTTGAAGTGGTGAATAATCATTTACATTTTCGCAAACATTTTAATAAAGAAATACCAACCCCTGGTGAATGAGCAACCCCGCGTTGACTAGTAGGACTGGATCGAAAAATGACAAGAAACACATGATCGCTGTATCAATTATAAGATTTCTTTCTCTGACCTTAGGCCATTACAAATCATGTAATGGTAAACCCGGCTTTAAGAACAAGTTTTTGTTAAAAATGAAAACAATAAAACAAATAGGGTTGCAGGCATAGTAGACCCAGGAAAGGGGATGAAAATTTGAAAATTTTTGGTGTAACTTAGAACTAATTGCTATCAAAGGTTTTTTCTTCACAGTGCATTTCTGTGACAGTATACGTACCCAAAATGGACATACTAAAAGTCGAGAAATCCGTTGCAGCAATATGTATAATTTGAATAAATTCAAAATGGCCGACATTTTCAAAACTTTTGCCAATAAATCAGATCCGAGGGTCGTAGAGATTAATGTTGGTGTTGTCTATACCCATGTTTGGGGTCTACGAACTCAAAAAGAACACTGGTAGCAATATGGAGATGAGTGGTTTAGGGCCTTATTTGCATAAATCCAATATGGCTGCCAGTTTGTTGACTTTCTTGAAAATGAGTGAACCTTGTTTTGGTGTCCTGCTTATGTTATCAAAGAAACATGATTTGTAAGAGTTGCCATTTAAAGACACCGGACTCCCCATGATGAAAAATATCTATTTAAATATTTGTGGATTTCCAAACCTTTTTATTTTTGGATCAATGTTACAAAATTACAAAAAAGAACATCTTAAGACGTATACAATAAAAAAAAGGGACACAATCAGAGGAAAAAAATCCTTTTGTTCATTGTAAGGCTTTACTTGGTAGGTCAATCGGCTTCATATGCAAAAAAAAGTATAGGAATTACTGAAACATTTTCTGAAACAGCACAGCTCGGCAATATGAAAATCTCATCACTGTTCTATAGATTCAGGCAAAGCTTTTTCATGCTGTTAGCTAAGTTTCTGATATGCGCTGGTGCTATTATTCCAGACACTTCTTAGTCTACAGTGTAGTCCATCAGTGTCCGTTATCGGCTTTGAACTTTGTTTTGTTTAGTAATTAAAAATAAAACATGAGAACCAAAATAGTCACCCAAAAATGCTTAATTCCCAAAGTTAGAGAGGAATTGGATTTTAATGCAGTGTAAACATTTTTGCACAGTATAACAGTGCCATATAGGAGACCGGTGTATAACAAAAATTCCGGATCCGGGAATTTTATAACAAGTGTGATTTCAATAAGGACTTCGATTAAGCATTGAGTTATTTCAACACAGTGATTAGTAATATGGACAAGCATATGTATATATGCAAAAAAAAAAAAACACGAATTGTTAAAAAAAAAAAAAAAAAAAAAAAGGGAAATCTGAGTCAGCTTTAAACTGATACCACAAAATTTTTTATTTTTTTTATATGTTGATTTTTGAGATTTATAAGGCCATTTTCTATCCCTTCGAGGGTGTCGACTGCTACTCTAGTCCCATTTTTTAGAAAGGATTGAAGGAAGCATGACTTTCTATCATAATGTGTGATTACCAGGAGAGGTAGACTCGTGTTATTATGAGGTTAAAGAACGTAGATGGTGTTTTCTGAAGAAGATGGAATTTTCATTTTGTTCAATATCAACTATACATGGAGATGAATTAGAAAAGAATTTGACGGAAAAGGACAACTTCTACTTAGCAATAAGGTCACAAAGTGTCAAATGAGACTGTCAAAATTTTTCAAAAGTGATAAAAACGTGATTTTTTTTTTTGTAAATTGTTGAACATTTCAAATTGTTCATTGCTGTAGGTAGAAAATATATCAGTCACAGCCAAATAAAATTAACCACCAGAGTATGCTTTGTGAAGTGATGGGTATGCCTGCACCAAAACCATAACCCTCCCACCGTTATAGAACACCCCAACCTTGTTAAAAAAGCATCGGATTATGGGTGAAAAAATGGAAAACGAGGATTAAGTACCAAGTTAGAACATTTAAAACAATTAGGTTTTTTTTGTGCTTTAAAGAGGCCACACTAGGGAAATCAAACCATATGCCCACAGGTTTTAAGCATATGTCGCAAACTATTTTGTACTTTTTAAATTTGAACATTAATTAAATGTTAAGATTATAATTTAAAAATGCTATGGAGAATTGGGGTATGTTGCATCACCTCGAGTTTTTTCTCCCAGGGGGGCAAAAAAAAGTGTGTGATTGTGTCGCAAATGACTTTAGGTATTTTTTTATCGTTTCAGCATATTTTATTGAAAAAATTCGGACCTTCCACCTTACCCGGGGAAGTGTAAGCCGCCAAAGTTGAGGGGATTGGTGAAGCCTCCTATAATTTCCTATGTAAATGTTTACAACCATATATTTGCTCTTAAAACCAAAAGGGTTTTCATGTATTAAAGCTTCATTTTATATAGTTATGTTACTTTAGGTGGATAGAGAAGAACTAAAGCTTCCATTGATGCCCACAAAACCAAGTTCAAAGGGGGGGGTGTCTATATGCAAAATATATGGAGTTCATCAGCCCCCTCGCCCGGGGGGGGTGGTTAGGACCTTGTTACCAAATAACCCGATTAGGACGAAGGTTAAGCTACCGTAATTAATAGGATTAGAATATAAAGGGCCTGGTCGATTACTAATAGCATCGTCCCCAGAACCAAGATTTTACCGAAGTGGTCAAAAGTTAGTATATGGGAAAGGCTAATGTTTTCTCATTTACGTGTGAAATCTTAGGGGACGTACTAGCTAAGGATATTTGCTTTGAATGTTAGGAGCGAATATTGATTTTACACAAGTACTCTATGGGATTACAAAATCACTTTTTCAGATCTCACATCAAAATGGGTTGAATATCTGCGCAAAACTTTACAGGTGGGTTTTGGGGTGAAGGCATTCTTTCAAGAGTAAAACTTGATATACTAAAATAGTATACCCCTTTTTAAAGAATGGATCACAGGGGCAATTTCTTCAAACCCGGCCGGAACTTGATCCTGAGCAGGAGATGATTCTCATGGTTAAGACGGATATGAAATGGAAAAATATTGTTCAGTTGGTTTTGTTTTTCGTACCAATATTCCGGCATACCCCGTCCCCCTGTCGGGATGCCATAATATTGGCAAGTTAAAATTGCCACGAATCTTAGGATGTATCATTATTGTACGGCTTTGCTGGTTCGTGTCCATTTTGGATTTATGCTAATAAGAGAAGCTCTCATTCATTCCCATTATAACAATTCACATGGCAATAATTGATCACAGAATTATGGGATAGACACAATATTGGACTTCCTTTGTTTCAGATTCGAGATGTGGACAAAAATGTAGAAAACTGCGTCCATTTTGGATTTATGCAAATTACGCCTGAACCAAACATTCTATGCTATTAGTACTGTCATAATTGTGTTCACAGACCTTGAAAACATGGGGATAGCATACTCTAATTATTCTGCAATACGGAGTTCAGAACTCACAAATATTAACAAAAAATCTATCAAAATGGCGGCCATTTTGCAGTATGAAATTAGGGCCTATTTCTGCAACTCGGATTTCTTCTGACTTTTAGTATATCATTTTAGGTACTTAAGGAATGCATTGTTGCAAAAAAACGTTGATAGCAATTTGTTCCAGGTCAAAGCTCAATTTTCTTGGACTAAGTGTGTAGGCTTTGTGGCCAAACTCTGTAAGATTAAAATTAAGAGTCTGACAGATTGATGAATCGTAGTGTACTCGTGAGGGATATTTCCTTACGTCAGGGCATCATTTGTAAATGAGTTTGGTAATGTCCATTCAAGAAATATGAGAAAATTGGCAATAGTCCAAATTCATATTGACATTGGTATTGAAGAAAGGATAGCGGCTCTGCCCGAAACCGATCATTAAAGGGACACAGACATATTTTCAACAATTTAATACAAATTCCTTTTATAGCTGAAAGGGATAAGACGAAATTGCAATAAACAATACACCCAATGGATTTATTGGCGCCATAGAAGAATCCTAGTCAAGTGGGGTCAGTTGGTCATTTGCGTCATTTTCCGTACATATTTTAGTCAAAAGATCTTCATTTTAAGATAAATTTACAAAGCGTAGTAAATCGAGAAAACGCTGGGCAATGATAAAGGACTAACTTCAATGGTGATATTCCTCTTTTTATAGCTTTTTATGCACATAATGCATTATAGTCAGAAAATACAATCTGTGACTGTTATGACAGAGGCAATATTTTATATAGATTGAATAGCTGAAAGTAGTCTAGTGAAATATAAAAACCTAGTCGTGGGTAGCTTAAAGATATTCAAAGTTATAACAAGGCAAAATACATTCCGTGTGCAGAGTGAAATGAACAAATAATGAAAATCGATTCCTCACCACACATTCACTTCAATAGTCAATAAACAATTCAAAATTCTGTAAAAGATAAGGTACTCATCATTATATGAAACACTCGTTTTTCCCTCATCTATCGTGAACTTGGGTACAACTCATTTGTCTCACCCCATAGTGCTTATTTCTTAGCACAATCTGAACATTACTCTATTTATTCCAGTGTAGAATGTATGTCTGTGTTTTAGATCGTTCTAGACATTGTAAATGAAGTATGAGGCATTAATGCGCGCTAAGTACCCAAATAGTCTTTACAATCAATTACTGCGCAACCAGTAGGAAACCAACTAGACGGGAAAATGAGTACCGCGTTCTGTGTTACATCATCCTTGTGTTTCGAATTTTTACTGGTTGCTAAAGTGTATCATCCAAGAGTTGGTCGTAAATAGTTTTAAATCTTTCAATCGGTATTTCACCATTAGGAGTATTACAGTAACACAATCAAATTTATCTATATTACTAAAAAAAACAGAGTATGACTCTGGTCTGTTGTATGTCTGTTATATCGTCTGGATGTCCGGCTTTGCGTTTCGTTGCGCTTTGGAAATAATATTGACACGCCATTGGGGAACGACTGTCTTAGGGTTGTTATTGGGGTGTCAAAGGGACCCGCAGTCAAACGCATCTAGAGACAATTTGCTAAGAAAGAGATTGTTGCCTGAGCACAAAAACAATGTGAGGTCAAAGTCACAACACGGGTGTCACGAGGATATATTACAGGGCATGCTATACCCAGACGCGATGCTTACGCACAATAGGATTGTGTGCTGGCAAGTGAGGCTCAATCCCTCAAATTGACTATTTGATGCTAATAAATTCTGAGTAATAACGTTAGGGAATATTTACTGAAATCTATAGTTATAGGACATGAGGGTTTTTGTGTTTTAACGGGCCAACAAAGATCTTTATAAAAGGCAAAGATGGACTAATAAACAATTTCTCCATCTCAAAAAGTGAACCTCTTTTCCAAATATGGGACCCATTTCCACGGAGGGGGCAAAGTTGACCTTTTTGGTAAAAAGTACGACCTTTTTGAAAAAAGTACTTTTTGTAGACTTTTTAACTAGTTTGAGATTGGGGCGGATGCTCCCATGGCCCACCACACCTCCACTTGGCCTGCAGCCTTTGAGGAAGCACGGAAATTGAGTTGTTATCAGTCATTGACCTTTTCTATATTTACAAATGTATGCTAAAACGTTCATAATTGAGGGAAAATATATTTTGGATTGTTTGAGGTACACAGCTGTAGTGGGAAAAGAGTTAATTTACAATGCATCATGTTTTTCGTACATTTTCAACTAAAAAAGCAAACTATTTCCTACCTACACACAGAACTTAGAGTCGTCGCATCTAAATTAAGGATATTACCCCCCTATCTCTCTCGATCTCTCTCACTCTCTCCTCTATCTCTCTGTTTTTCTTCTCGTTTTTCCTCTCTCCATCTCTCTCTTTCGCTTTCTCTCTCTCCCAGTCTCTCTGCACAAATTCACACTTTCTGTTATTGTAGATAAGTCATCAAAAAATTATAGCCTCCTAGATTTGACTCTGTAACTTTTGCAGCTTCTGAGCCAGCTATATTGCCCATGGTTAAGGTAAAACGTTGTTACTAAAAGAATTTTTAAACTGTCTATTAAAAGGTCTCCATTCTGGAATTTAAAACAGCCACTGACCAAAAGAGCACGGTCAGGTTGAAAGAATTAAAGATGGCATAAAGGAAAAGGACAGCCCTGCGGGTTGAGGGCAGTTGTGACGTATACAGCGCTCGGTACGCAGTCGGCATACAGATGACCTGGGGCAATCGCGACTGGTAGTACCGCAATTGCTTCCAGCTTTTGTCCTCATCTTACATCAGTAAGTGGTTCCGTGGTTAGTTGAATTTACTTGCTCTTACACGAAGTAGAGTGTGTATAAGGGATTTTATTAAACTTGTACCAGCAGTCAAAAAAGACCACTCAAGCCAAAGAAATGACAATTGAAAAAAAAATAATTACAAACGATACTTTAAGTCAAGCGTTGGTTGAACGTTGTCTTCAAGCGGTGCACGTGTGCAACACGACTTCTCAATCCCGCGATTTCGGTTGAATTTACACGCGTGTCTGTGGCAGATGTTTTTAATGACGCACTTATCCATTAACTTGTCATTTTATTAATATTTCCTGCAAAGAGGGATATCCGATGGGGTGCGCAACTGCATAACATTATACCTGGTACAAGCAAAGTCTCTACTATATCCCTAACGTCCCTAGAGGAAAATCTGACAATACCACCGCAAAATAAGGGAGGTAGCGGCATTTTTGTACCAGATCTAGGCGCCAAGTTCCCACTAACCCAGGAAGGGGGCCGATCCGTGATTTTTGTAAGGTGCCTTGTGAAGCGATTACAGGACGTTAGTGATATACCAATGTCAGGTTCCTTGTGTAATTTTTGTTGGCTTTTTATGGAGATTAGGAAAAACTATACATTTTCTGGAATCCTTCGGTTCACCAAATATGAAAAATCAATGTTGGCAAGTTTTTAAACCCCCCTATGGCGGCCATTGTGAATCAAAATGGCCGCAATTTGTGCTCATATCTCGGTCTCTGCGACTAGTAGAAGCATGATTCTGGAGTCTAACCCAGTTTTAAGGGTCAAGAATCCAATAAGCTCAACTATAGCAAGATCAGATCATTTGGTTTTGGCGGCCATATAAATTTCAAAAAGGGCCGCCAAATACATAACTTTACCCATTATCCAGTTTAAGACTGGTAGAGGCACGAGTCCAGTGTTTATATCAATGTGCCATAGTCTATGAATTCAATAAGTATTTTGATAGAAAACATGGATCACTTGGTTATGGCAGCCATCTTAAATTTCAAAATGGGGCCGCTTGTATCATGTAGTATTTACGCAGCTTTGCCCTGAAAAATGTGATATAATAACAACATTGATATATGTCTGTTACCTGTCATGCCGGTAAGAAACTATTATCTGGTAATTTCATTTTTACAACAACCTCAAAAAAAATTTTAGATGGTGGTCATATGACCGCCTTTACAAATCTTTTAAACTTTTAAGTACACATCAATGATCTGTAATATGTTAATTAACAACATCCAGGAAATTTAAAACATGTTTATTATAATCTGAGTTATAGGTCTTTGACAATTAGAAAGTCCATTGATCATTTTGCATTGTTAACATGTTCCCATTTCAAGATGGGGGTCATATTGCCATCTCAAAGATTAAAAAAAAAACAAACTTTAATTGCCAGACCTGTTTTTTTTATCAAAATGCGCTATACATTACAAACATCATTGATGATAGTGCCTTATCAATGAAGGGTAAGGCGTAACATTAAAAAAGGAATTTCTGTTTGGCCTTTTTTAAACACAAACATATGGACTGAATTTAAGATAATGAACGTGAGGTTAAACACATCATCTAATCTATCCCAGTAGCACAATCTATCAAAGCCAATTACCTCCGAGACAATATACTCAATTCTTGGAAATAGGTGAAATTTAACTGCTTATTAATAATAATAAAATAAAAACGCATTTTATATGGCCGCTTTACAGAGACACAGCGCCTTACAAACACATAATTAAAATACGAAAGTTAATTATACAACATGACATACAGTAAACTAATGAAAATTAACAAAAATTCAAAGTAACAAACCTTAAAAACATCAGAAATAAGCATGTTTTTCAGGAGTCTCTTGAAGACGCTGGGTAGAGAGTGCCTCTATATATAAGCAGGAAGCTTGTTCCACAGCCCAGGCCAATACGTTAAATGATGCGTCACCCAACCTATGCTTGGTACGAGGAATAACAAGCCGTGTAACATCAAGAAGAAGACTAGAAGAAGGACCCTAGCCTTCGTACTTGTTCTATTGAAGTTACTATCAACACTTACAAACACAGTGTACAAAGTGTGGGATAGTAATTCTAGATGAACCTGGAGTGGCGAACAGAGAGGGGCAAAGAGTTCAATAGGCTAGGGCTGCATTGCTAAAAGCCCTCCCACCCCCCCCCCCCCGCACCCCCAATGTCACCCACATGACCTATTTTGTAAGAGAGAGAGGTAGGAGCGTCTTGTATCTGCGACTACAAGACTGTAGGCCTACCAGCAATATACAAAGAGAGGTTTCCTGGAGGTATTCGGACAAGTATGATGGCCGTGGTATAGAAATACCATTGAAGGTAGAAGCTTTAAGAAGACTAAGCATTAAAGACAACATGCTCACTGACAGGTAGCAATGGAGTAGTTGGTGTCATTCTTTCCTTCTTTGTTAGCATATGGGATTGCCTATCTGCTTTGACCCTTAATCCACGTGTGTGTGTGTGTGTTTTTATTTTTTATTTTTTTTTTTTGTTTTGTTACCATGCTCAATTCAGGTGGGACCAATATGCCTGACCCCCTTCTGGCCTTTAAAACCTAGAAAATTTGTCATATATCTGTAATAAAAATATACTAAATATATATTTGGTTAAAATCCAACACAAATCATAGAAGAAAAGCAATGAATATGAGATAATATGACCTTAGCTTTTAGAAAGTAATATATGGCAGCTTCGTTTCCTAACAACAATTCAAAATGGTCGCCAATATGGCCACCTTCAAATAAACTAAAACAACTTATGGGAATTGTCAGTTATATATTTAGTTACAGCATACAAAGTTACAGCAAAAGTGTTAACTAAAGCTACAGAAATATGTCTGTCCTTATCAGTAGTTATCAGTAGTTATATAGGCGAGTCTGTTGACCCGCTGGAAGCTGTGTTATCCAGATTCAGGGAGTGCGAGGGTTGAAGTTTGAGGCCATGTATTTTTGTTTCAAGATACTCACATTTCATAATGGCCCCCTTCCGAACCTTTACAACTATTTGCCAATACCTATCATCCAAGAAAGACTAAACAATTGTAAATTCAAGTATGGTGAGATATGTCTTTGGCCATTCAGCGACTCATAGTTAAATACTTAAAATCCAAGTTGGCGGCCAAAATGGCACAATGCAAGATGTTTGAACTTATAAGTGTCGTATAATATATTTGTAATATATTTATATCATCCACAAATTACTATAAATTGCTTATTTAAGTATGAGATAATGGATTGAAAATAAAAGCTTATTTATGACATTTGGATTTTTTAAGTTAGACAGATTTTTTAAAATTCAAAATAAAGGTCAAATGGCCACTTTCAAAGATATTGAATTTTATCCATTGCCCTAGCAGTATTATCGGGCAATATCTGTTTTTACATAACACTAAAACTTATGTGAAATTAAATACAATATACGAAAACTGTTAGAAAGTCATCTGATTTTTCTCTTTAAAACCTTGCACAAGCGGCAAATATGTGCATCTTTCGGGATCTTTAAACCTGTTAAGTGCCATATATTAGTAAAGTATTTGACCCCATTTAAAGGTTATTATAATTAACCAAATAAATGCCAAATACATGGATTTTGTTAATGGTTAGAGACATTATCTGGTACTTTTTAACGCTTTTATCGTAAATTCTGGGATATGCTAAATAATATATTACAGATAGGTTGATGAAATTGATATATTTTTGAGAATCTTTGAAGGTGGCCATTGTAGTGCCATCATCTTGAATTTTACGCACGTTAAAAAGCAAAAGAACATCAGATAGAGTTCTAATAGACAACTGGAAGACAAATGTCACTTACTTAACTTTACCTTTTATTCAAAACTTATGGATGTTATAACAAAATATGAGAGATAATTGCTAGCTTATGTAGTAATTTATAGCTTATAAGATCTTGGATGCAGACCATACCGGCCCCATCTTGAACGTGAGCCTGATAAACAAAATGTCGGTGTCAAAAAATGACAGATATATGGCTTAATGCATTGTTAAAGACACAACTTGAACTTTAAAGGGTCCATGGCACGATCGATATAGCCTCGTCCCCAGGACCCCAGGATTTTACCGGAAAGTGGTCAAATTTGGGGCCTTTTGCTATCCGAAGAAGCTACTATTTTTCTCATGTTACCAGGTGAAATCTTAGGGCTAAAGGATGTTTGGTTTGGAGTTATGAGCGAAAAATGTGCCCCTTTGTCGACAATATTAATTATAACACAGTACTCTATGGGATTGCAAAATCACGTTTTTAGCTTATACAATCAAAACGGGTTTAAATATTAGAGCGCCAAAACTTAACAGATGGGGTTTTGGGGTGAACGTCATTCTATCAAGATGAAAAAACTGATAAGACTTAACTCGGGCCATTCCCCACTTTAAACTTGTAAAAACCCAACTATTTTTGCAGGGGGACCACTCTGTAATGTACACTAATGTGTTTCGCATACCTTGTATAGGCAAAGGTTTTTATACTTGGCAGCCATGGCAAATTCAAGATGGCTGCCACGCCCAAATGAAATCCGTTGTTGTTAACCATGTTATTGGATTACTGGACCTCAAACAGGGTATAGCGTAGTTTATAACACTATAAATCATGAATTTTATAGATTAGAGACTTGAAGGGGCAAAAAAACGGATTCCTATTGGCGGCATTTTGAAATTCAAAGATGGCTCCACATCCAAGTGGTCCATTGTTCTTATTAATGTCTTAATGGATTCCGGACCCTGAAAAACATGGGTATAGATGGCATAATCAAGTCTCTACTAGTTTCAGAGACAGGTTGACAAAAACAAATTTCCTGGCGGCCATTTTGAATTCAAGATGACCGTCCACAGCCACATGATTCTAATGTTGTGCATTGAGAGTGACATCTTCAAAATAGGTTTGCGATGGTGGAATTACCATTTCTATGTGCTTTAAAAGCCACGATATAGAATATTTAGACAGTTGAAAAATGCGCCATTCTGAATCCAAGATGGACGTGATACGCGATTTAAAAAAATGCCATCATTGATTTTCTGTTTCTGGACAGCTAAACTAGAGAAAAATGCAAAAAGTAGCAAATCTCCATAAAAAGCCAACAAATAGGAATATTTGAACATAGTGAACCTGACTAAAAGCAAACAAAGCGCAAACTTATACGGTGACCGCGCCCGTGCACTTTGAGGACGAGAAAAATTGTGTGTTTTTTCATGGTTACAATAACGGCAGTAACACGCTGATTTCTATCTATCCTTTCATGCAAAATTTGGTCTTTACATGGTTTAGCCATTTGCATGGAGAGACTCGAACTGGCTATTAATGGAAGCATTTTCACAACAGTTAAATTGTTTTAAATTTGTGCAAGTGATTTCAATAAGGGTCCATTTCATTGTGTCGGAATATTTTTTTCATGCCATTGTGTCCCTTTAAGCAACAAAATATCACAAATATTCCAGAGCTGTTCTTTATTTAAATTGTTTGCAGCAGATGAACAATTTCAGACGATTTTGAAGAAAGTCCAGACAGTTTTCAGGGTTTGATCCCTGTAGAGTGACCTTTGACCTATTGCTTATAGCTGCAGTACGTCAACTATACGTTTCCTGAGGCCTTATGACCAGAGAAATACATTGATAACATCTGAACATAATGATGAAAGTTCTAAGTAACAATAACAGAAATAAGTGCCTACACATTGAATCATATTGTTCGTGACCTACTTGGTGGTAAATCTAGATAACAAGTATTTAGAAAAAGGACAACCTCTTCTTTTTCTTTTGTTTGTGCAAGATTAACTACTGGACAGTGGCGTAACCAGACCTTTGCAAATGGGAGGGGGGAGGGGCAGAAGGGGTGCCGAGGTATTTTTGAGGAGGAGAATTTGGGTCCATAGACACTGTACAAACGGTCAGTTCATTTGGGGGGGGGGGGCTGGTGGGGGGGGGGGGCAAGGCTTATTCTCCACCCCCCCCCCCCCCCCCCCCCCCCCGCTGGTTACGCCACTGCTACTGGGGAGCCCAATTTTAATGTACCTCTTTTATCCAAAATGTGACCTTCCACCTTGGTAAAATTTTTACAAATATTTTAAAAAGATTCTAATCGTTACTTCTGTTTGAACTTCGATACTATATCACAACCTAACTTGGTGTCAGTCAAATGATTGTAGAATGGGTGGTCTTGAGAAAGCCAATTTAGACGTCACGACAAGTTGAAACAGAAATATTGCGTTTGGTTGCCGAATTCTTAAATTCATCGTGCGTCCAGAGATTAGTATCCGGAATTAATAATTTGTAGCAAATTATGACGTACATTTAAATTTGTTTTTCGAACCTACGATAGTCGTGTATACCAGGTAAGGCATCATTTGCTTGCTTTCGTAATGCATTGTGGTTATTCGTGAGGTGGTCAATTGTAAATTTACACAACGGATAACAACATTTAATACGAAGTGCCGACAGTGGTAAGGATCAAAAAGAAATTAAATATATAATACACGAACAACAAAATATTGTGTTGTATACAATAAATCACTTGAATTACTCTTCAAAATGCTTTGCATTTAGGTTCCACATCATATGGCTTGTTCATTTTGTCTTCAAATATTAATTTTCTGTAATTCAAATATGACATTTATAATCCTCTTTACTTTTGTAAATGTTGAGCTATAGACATCGTCTTACAAATTAATTAATACTCCTGTAACGAATCCTACGAATAAGGGCTGGTTAGTACCTCTGATTTTTGATATCGAATGTCTAATGGTCATGTTTTTATATCATATTTTGCCTTAGAGTCTTCTCTGACAAGTCAGACCAAAATAAGAACGAACATGCTCAGTCCCAGTATGAGTTTACAATGACGCCATTATCACTTTGAACCTTGGAAATTGTCGAGTTCCATTATACACAACGTAATATCGGACAAATGTGATTTGAATAAGACGTTAGGAATTGGCAAACAAACCAATAAAGCATTTTGTTCTTCTTACAGAATAATACCTGTGCATGTACATCACGATAAGTTTCGACGAAGGTTAAAAAAACCTTCAAGTCTGTCCCAATCCGTGGCGGTGCTATTTAGGTAATTGCAATTTAACTCCTGATAGAATCTGAGTCTAATGGCAGACCGGAGGACCGACGGGATCTGAACTATCCCCTAAGAAAAGTATAGCATTAATTAGAGGTTAACGACTGGCTTTCAGTTTTTCCGGTCCTTGACAAAATTCCCGCGCTCAGATTGACGGCGATAACGGAATAGCCCCGCAGGACGCGTACCACCTTGCGGTTTCTTAGTAACCAACTGACGCAAGTGCATTGATTTTTTTGGTCAATGCCCGCCAACAGATGCAACAATAACCGACATGAAAACGTCAATCCTTGAAATCCTTGCCTAAAGCAAAAGACGCAGCACTCGTCCATAAATGACACCATCCGCAATGAATTCTTAATTTTTTTAAAGAATCACTTGTGTTGAAAGACGATAACCCGTGAAAGATTTTACAATACCCTGTAAAGCCCTTTAAGTATGCATTTCCGTGCACCGTTTGATTTTTGACATATCACAACAAAATCTCTCACTGAGAGTGACTGATTGAGTAACCCAATAGCAACTCAGCACAACTCATAACTACAAACGAAAGACTATCATTCCCAGTTCTTTTATACACTTCAAGGTATCAAAATTTGCACTGCTATGTGTTTGGTGTAAGTTTTATCTATGCGCCAATGGTTGTCTGATATAGTTTTTAATTTGCGGAAGGAGAGAGAATGTCAGAGAATCCCCTTTAATTGGTAAATGTGGCATCTGGGTCCAATTTGTGAATACTCAATATGCAAAGCCTTTACCGAGGGATTCTATGATCAAATCTTGTGATGATAGCTTTAATTTCCGGGAGAAGAATGCCCCGTTAATTGGTAATGTGGTATTGGGTCTAATCTGTGAATTCTGTTATGACCGTCTCGTAGACGCTAAGGTCAGAAATCCTTTCAAACACAAATACATGGGCCTTGTGCCCAAATGTACTAAATTATATATAATAACAGATTTTTTTAATGATCTTTACCTGATTTGGGTTCAAGAATTTTGGGTATGTCCAAACAACTTTACATAAACTTACACTCAATATTTAGATTACTGTATACTTATTGTCCTCAAGAATGCCCTAATGTCCACACGAAGCGTTTTTGCACGTTCAACGATGATATTCCTCAACGAAGAACTCCAATGACAGCGCACAAGGTCCTACAAACTCCTCAGTTTTATATTCCAAGGGAATCTTCTCAGTCCTGAAGTAATCTTGTCCATCAGTCCAAGACGACAAGTAAATTAAGTCCCTCGATCGATAATAATAAATCCACAGTATATCAGTCCAAGATAATCACCCGATTTTTATAATCTGTCCACAATTTGGATCCTATTTTGATTCCAGCACGTATGGCTTCACGAATGACAGTAAATAATTACAGCAACTCTGCTCACATGGAATTATATACCCTGGCACTTTACAGGTCTCTTCCTCAATGCCGAGTAAAACTAGCTATCTTCCAGCTACTTGTTTTTATACTAGTGGATGCCTGGCAGAGAGTCCTTCCATTGTAGTATTTAACTACTGTCCCATATAATTCCCCTTTCTAACATAAGCATTACAATCATTCTTATGCTACACATGACCTGCACATCAAATCAAGATTTCACACGCTAAATTACCATCACTTCATATAATAACTTTGTGGGGGATTCCCCAATCTGCCAATTGTTTGATCTTTTAAGCATAAACAAGCTGACTCAGTTTTACTAAGTTTACATCTTGGGGATTTCCCCACTCTTCCCCTATTGTGCACTTAAACCGTGCAGCCTGCATAAACACTCTAGGGAATCCCCTTTTTCTCTCTTTTATAGTAAACAAAATTTTTTACTTTTGTTATTTTTTTGTTTAGATTTAATGAAATTGAGAAATAATATTTTAATTCAAATTTTGAGGTAATAACTCCTCCCCCTAAAAAAAAATTTGAATGAAATGAAAATTTTCCAAAATCTGGCTTTATACCTTTAAAACCCTTTTGTGGTTAAATTTTTACATACAGTTAACAGTGCACATTCTACACTTTTATTATAATGTTCTTGCATTGCTTCTCCTTCAGTCTATAGTACATTAAATTTGTAACATCAATTTCTTGAACAAAAGTTAGGCAGCTCTGGACAAGGCATCTTGCTAAGACATTAAGCTTTCCTTTGATATGTCTTATGTCCAGATTGTATTCTGTATAGTTAAACTCCAACAGGTAAAATTCTTGTCAGGTGTAGCTTCTAATTTATCATCCCCAAAAAGGCATTCAAATACAATTCAATAAATAAGTATGGGTACATGGTTCCCCCGTATGCATCAACTTGGATTTGGACTGGATCTGAATTTCCAATCTCACTTCTACTTGGCTCACTAAGATGCTGCAATTTGGTTGTCTCTACTATTACATTGTCTAACATGTATTTCACCTAATTCCTGATATGTTGCAACTTGATTTGATTCACCCTATAAGGATGTTCTTTACAGGATCGGGAGTTTTTTTTTCCCCCCCAACAATCTAGGTCATGGGTTTAGACATGTGTCTCCTGGGTACATCAGGAAATTGTTTTCCAACTCAATGAATTAACTCTTTCAATTCACCGTGTTGACTTTGTGGGAGGTGGACATAATTTCGTTGTCTAAATTGGAAGTATGTCAGAATTTTGCAATTGACACCATAATCTTTTCTGTGTTTACAGTTGCTGTTTGTTTAGGTTCTGACTCTGTGATGTCATTCATTCTGACACTCTCCACTACCTCGGGGATGGAACCACACACGCAGGCTTAACGTGACATAGCTTCATTATACTCTTTGAGCATAGGTATGGACATAAACTGTCGACTTTAGTCACCGTGTGGTGTTTTGATCACTAGTCAAGGTCTCCCACTTTGTTCTCTCAAATCTATCTGGGTCCGAATACTTGCTTGAAAAGGTAGCCCCTTGTATTGGAAAAAGGCCAGAACTTTTGTCACCCGGCCTGAATACTCTGCTCCGGGCACCTTTGTCATACCATGTTTTCATTTTTGCCTGGCTCTGCTTGAGATTTTGTTTGGAATTTCTGGTGCTCTTGGAGCTGTGTGCGGAATTGAGACAAATAGTCTAACAAATTAACATTAGGATTGTTCACACAACCACTTTGCTTCAGTCGTTTCATGGTCCCCTAACTTGTGACCAAACACCAACTAAAATGAGTAACGAATCTAATGACTCGTTAAAGCCTCCCTGGTTAGCAAATAACAGAGATGAACTCCTCATCCCAATCCTCTCAAATTCAAAACAATAGGTTTTGATCATTGTTTTCAATGTTGGTGGTACCTTGTTAGGGCCCCCTGGGATTCTGGGTGTATGCTTTAGAACTGTACTGGGAAATTCCCCAACTGGTCCATAACTTGTTGAAACAAACCTGACATGAAATTATCCTTGATCAGATGAATTGATTGGAAGGCCTACTAGGGTGAAAAAAATTTGTTCGCGCTTTCACATATTCGTGCCCTAATCTTTCTCAAGGGGTATAGCCTCAGGGAAGTTGTGGAAGCACACATGATGGTCGGTGAATTATGATTCCTGACTTGGTCTTGGAAGGCCCGACACAATCTATTAGACCTACTAAAGCTCATCAAATGTATTGGTTGCAAGGGAGCAGTAGGAATTTTATGATTGGGCTTGCCCACCATTTGATATGTGACAAGTCTTACAATACCAGGACAAACCTTTTCTGAGGTATGGCCACCAAAAAGACTCCTAATGCTGTCAGTGTGTTTCTCACACCTAAGTGTCCTGCCATGGACTATTCATGGGCTAGGCCTATAAAATTCCCTTATGATATACCTTTTGGCACTACACTTTGCATGCACAACTTCCATTCTTCATCTACAAGTGAATCGGGTGGCTGCATTTTCTCATGAGGACCCAGTTTGCTTGTAGAAAACACACAGGAGTTTGCTCGGCTTCCTGTTGCGTCCATGCCCTCTCACCTAATTGCCTAAGTGCTGGGTCATTGTACTGCTCATTTACCAGCTTGTCCTGGCTTAAAGGGTTCCTTTACAGTCCCTAACTCTATCATGCGCAGCGGCTGGATTTTCATTGTTACCAGCTTGTCCCTTTGTTGATATGCTCAGGGGTGGATTTTCACTAACAGGGAATTTAGTCTCCCTGAAGCGGGAAAGATGACCTCCAAATTCCTCTAAATTTGAGGAAAAGTATCCTCTAAATTTGGGACAAGTCATCCTCAACGCTCGTCCTATGTGTATGAGTATTTGGACTCATCACCTGCTCACTGTTGTCCTGTGAGGCTTTTCTGGTCATTGACCGAGTGATCTGCACCATGCTGCGAAAATGCGGTTTCCTCATCCAAATTATCCACTGTACAGGGCACCTGGGAAACTTGGGATCTGGGGTACTTTTCCCCCCTGCAAATCATCCCTAAACACATGGATTACCCCTTTTATGGGAGTTCTTGTCTAACACCAATTGTCACAGTTCCAGAAACAAGTCTGATGTCAAATAATTTGGGAAGAGGGCACACTAAATAAACTCCATACCTATCCCCTGGAATCAAGCACGAGTTCCTTTGGAACTCTCAATATCAAAGAAGTGCATCTTCCATATCAGGGACTGCGCGCAGCAGTGTCCCGCATGATTCTAATGAATTTTGGATCTAAACTATCACCTGAAGTGACACAAATCCCTCCAAAACAAAAGGCCTTAAAGTCATTCCCTTAAAGGTTTTCTGTGTCAATTCCTTTTGTGGGATTTCTGTTTCTGAACAGAAGAAGAAACTTTTGACCCCAAAGTAACTGCACAAACATTGGTTTTGGATCACTTTGGCTCCCTCCTTTTGGGTGGATAGCCATGTATCTCCCAACACCGTGACCTTGTATGTCCTGGCTTATTACAGTGATTGCACATGAACTGTGATTTGGGTCCCATCCATGTTTATGATTAGCACCAATTACTTTCTTTACTCACCTTTTCATGGGAACCTGGACTGGGAGTCCCCCTCCTGAGGCTACCATGAGGACGGCTTTGTTAGAACCGAATTATTGTTGTATTTGTTGACCTTAGTAAATTCTTGGTAGGCCTACTAGTATGACTTAATTGTGTGTCAATGCATAATCGTCGGCATTTACGGCGATTTCACGCAAACTGGCAATTTTGTTTTCATCCAGGAGTGTTTTGATATCTGGATCTAGACACGTTTGAACTCTTCAACTACATCAACTCCCTAAGTTGACCAAAATTTTTGCCCTACTTCTTTTGAGAGAAGCCGAGCGATCAAACATTTGTCCTTTTACACGGGCCAAATTAAACACGGTCTGATCCTTTTTATGACAAGATCTGAAATTTTGTCATAGCTCTGCACCAATTCACGGCTTGAGCACTGCCTGCTTAAAATCGTCATAATCACTACATCTGTCTAAATGACATGGCCGAATATATTTGTCGGGCTTTACCAATGAACACTGACTGTAAGAAACCAGGTACAAAGACTCCCTAGGCCATTTCAAGCTATTGGCAATTTTCTCAAAAGTGTAAGAAGTATATTGTCTACTTCTTGTTCATGAAATTTTGGAACCAGGTGAATGTTTTTCGCCGCATCCAAACAAGAGGGGATTGGAGAGTCTGGACGAGCTGCTGTCGTTTCAATTTTTTAAAACTCTAGTGAGCTTCAAGCTCTTTGTTTATCTGCATTTCCATTTCCTTTGTTTCATTCATTTTGCAAGTTTCCTTTTCTAATTCTTTGTCTTCTCAATTGCAATTCATCTCCCCTTTTTGCTCATTCATGTTTGCAGTTTCTAATCCAATTTCCTTCTCTTTTGTTGCATTTGCAATTCTTTTTTTTCAATTTCCATTTCTTTTTCCTATGCTGTATTTGCAGTTTTTCATTTTACATTTGCCCATTCAAGCTCTTTTAGTTTGGCGGCATCACTTGTGCCCTGTCCTGAATTCATGAATCTTGTCCAAATATGAACTATCCCAAACATCTCCCTGGACAAATTTTTCAATCAAATTTGATTTTTGATCACTTGCTTTATCATAGCATGTTTTGCTCCAAGTCCTAAATGCTTGGCTAGTTTCATTAACTCAGGCATACTCAGCTCATCAAACTTCTCCCAAGTTATCTGCCCTATGAACACTTCTGGATCAAACTCCATGTGATTGTACTCTACAACACAATATAACTTGAACCAAACTACAATGGTAGTACATGAAACACCCAAATTTTGTATGCCAAAAATGTGCACAATGCTAACAATCAATATACACACTTTTAATGTGTAAATTCTGAACAATAAGGCTCAAATTTATCTCAATTCAATTCCGAAGACGAGCCCCCAATTCTGTTATGACGTCTCGTAGACGTTAAGGTCAGAATACCTTTCCAAACACAAAATATAAATGAGCCTGTCACACATGATCTAAATTAATATATAAACAGTGTTTTAATGATCTTTACTTGATTGGTTCCAAGAATTTGGTATGTCCAAAACAACTTTACATTAAAATACACTCCATATTTAAGATTACATGTATACTTATTGCCTCAAGAATGTCCACCAGAAAGGGCGTGCAGTTCAAACGGATGATATGTCCTCCACAGCGAAGCCTCCAACATGACAGCGCACAAGCTCATACAAAACTCCTCAGGTATGATGTAGGCCAAGGGAATCTTCTCAGTCCTGAAGGTAATCTGTCCCAGCGTTCAAGACGACAAGGTTAAATTAAGTCCCTCGAGATAATAAATCCCAAGTATATCAGTCCAAGATAATCAACCGCTTTCTATCTGTCCACAGTTGGAATCCTATTTTGCTGCCCAGCACTTTGGCTTTCAAAGATGGACAGTTAGATAGAATAATTTACAGCAACTCTGTCACATGGAATTATCTATCCTGGCACTTTACAGGTCTGAACTCCTCCAAGGCAGAGTAAAAAACTAGCTATCTTCCAGCTACTGTGTAACTAGTGGATGCTGGCAGAGAGTCCTTCCCGTGATAGTATTAACTACTCCCAGATGATTCCCCTTTCTAACAATATCATTACATCATTCTTATGCATAAACATGAACTTGAACATCAAAGAAGATTTCACAAGCTAAATGACATCACTTATATATATAAATTTTTGTGTGGGAGGGAATCCAGATCTTGCAATGTTTTGATCTTTTAATTGAAAGCCATAAACAAGCTGACAGTTATAATTTACATCTGGGGGAATTCCCATTTCCCCCTATTGTGCAATCTAAACAGGTGCAGGCTGCATTAAACACTCTAGGGAATCCATTTTCTCTCTTTTATAGTCACAAAAATACTTTTACCATGGAGAAATCTTTTCGCAAATAAAAGTGAGAAATAATAATTTTAATCAAAATTTTGAGGGGAATATAACAACACCACATATGAAGCCCCCTAACAGGGGATTTCCTGTGAGTTTTCGTCAGAGAATGCCCCTTTATTCGGGGCTCTTTATATGACCACTGTTCCCAAACTACGTACGCCCCATATGCGCTGGTCCAGTGGTTTTCTGAACAAAAATTGGATGAATATGTTTAGCTGGCACACAACAACATAAATTACAAAGCAAACCCAAAATTGCATTGAAGAGATGGGTCTGTAGTTTTAAGGAATTCAAAGTTGTGGCTCGGTGTTTCAAAATGCTTATCGATTGTAAGCTGAATAAATAAGCTAAAATAAACCAATGAAGGCATTAACTCCCTAGTTTCGCTTCAAATTTGACGGATTAAGTTCCTCATCGGAAAGCAATTAACCCAGAAGTTGGCTCGTTGATTTATTGAGGGTGATGGCATCATTTCTTTATCTTTGATGCTTTTTCCACTCTGATATAGAAGTATAACCGCAACATTGAAAGTATAAATAAAACATTGGAGTGTACGAGTCGAGTTATCGGACTGTACTATTGAAAATTGGCCACTTTAGAAAAGTTTGCTCTTCCCATTATCCAATGTCATCTAACACCACAGGGGAGATAGTCAGGTACTTTACCAAGATGATGCGGACATCCCGGACCAAGAAGCACCAAATGTTTTTTTTTGGTACTTCCTAAGACATAAATAATGAATTTAGAGGGGCTGGCCCAAATATCGGAGAATTATGTAGGCAGCTAGGGGGCGTTTTTCAAAATGTCCGCCAAAAGACTCATAGAATGGCCGATTCTGGTTCTTGTTGGTCAACTAAGAGCACTAATTAAGTACATTAATAATATGTCTTAGTAAGTGTAATAGTGAGGTCATGACATATATGTCCATGGTCTTAGTAGGATTATCGTTACTCTGAGGGCTCGTGTAATTCAAATGCCGCCAACATCATTACAATGAGGTCCTGACACTAAATTTTACATTGCACAGATTGAGTTGCACAAAAAATTTCAAACACACCCTGATGTGTGTAAGCACATTGAAATGATGTATTGCCCTTTATACATAGGCTAATGGTAAAAACGGTCACAAATTTCTGTTTTCCAGTTTTGCTATTTTGCACCCACACTTGCCACTGCAACCACGTTTAAAAACTCTACACCTGCACTTTACAAGTTCACTGCAGCTTTGGATGAAACAGGAAGGTATCACGATTGAAATCCAATGTTTAATTTTTCCCCCCTCCTAGTCTAACCCCCATCCCTCAGGTGTGGAGTGTGTGCTTGGGCAATTCACTGGTGGTCCAGATACTAGCCTGGTAGGTGACCCGCTTTAAATAGGTTGTAAGTAGATCATCCTGGGTGGGAGAATGTCTTCCATGGACTTGTTATTTCTTTCTTGTTTCTTCTTTACTTGCTTTTGACAAACAACTCCCCTTAATGCCTCATTGATGTCTCAGGTTACCTGCCTTGTCTAAAGTAGTGCCTACAATTACATAGCGTTCCAATAGCGATTCCTGATCCACTGAAGCAAAAGGCTTGAGTCCCATGTAAGAATAAAAGCTTGAGTTACATCAGGGTAACAATTCCAGGCTTCCCACGCTGATTTCTTCCCCTTACGGAGAGAAGGCTGATGTAGTCAGATCCACCATTGAAACTGTGAAATACAGGAAAGGCTTAGTCGTTTTTAAACCAGAGCATTGAAGATGTTAGTAACATGTAGTATTAAAAAATGTTTGCTGTTACCAAAAGCACCCATATGTCCTGCTGCTGGATTCAAGTTGATTAGATGGTGCAATTTTAAACCAATGAGGATCACCAAAACATTAGTCCACAGTGCGTACTTGGCATGTAGTAGAACCATTTTCTAAAGCATCCTGTAGATGAATTAGTAATCGTGTATCGGCTTCCTCGTGATCGCACTCGGACATTTGGTGGTTTATACCTGTGCCGACTACAGAAGTGCCAGATGTAATGAAGATCTCCATAGGCGGACTGACCATAGACATACTGTGGAATTTTCCACATGGGCCGCTTGGAATTGGGCCACTTTGGGCCGGCAAGTAAGGATTAAATAAAAAACATAATGAAAGATAAAAAGATAAATAGGGAAAAGACATAAAGAGAATTCATATGGTAAAAGTATTTATAAGCATATGAAGCAATTACAACTGCTTTTCAAGAGGGCCGTGATCGGGGGGCACTGACATGAAAAGGTGGTACGGGTTATGTGCGACCCTTAAGACCCCCATTCAAACGTCTCTGGCAGTTCGCAAGGGTCCTATTTGATTATTTTTTTTGTTCCCAAGACCCCCCCCCCATTTCAAGCAAAATTTTGATTTAAGTGACCCCCCCCCCCCCCCGAGGCGTGGTAAAAGTAATTAAGTGTTGGGCCGAAGCTGAAACCTTCAATATGGGTATAAAAAAGCAGCTCAAGCCTTTGCGATTTTGCTGGACTTTCAAAGAAAGTTACAAGCATTGGGCCGGTACAGTCCATAGGGGTAGAGAGTCGGAGCTGTAGCTACTCTAAAGTTTGCCTTTAAAAACGCTTTGAATCCCCCATATCAATACTTTTATTATTAGTGGAAACTTCGATTCCTTAGGAAAAAGAAACTGTGTACACTGTACCCATAATATAGGGTATAGGGTTGAGACTCTAGCTATATTGTGCTGAAAATTACTTGGATTGAACTATTATCTAAAATTACGAAGTTCTGTGACAGGAGAATAGCCACACAAGAATGTTCCTGTAACGAAATCCCCTCGAAGAAAAAGTATTATAACAACTTCAACAAATATCAGTACCATCATGCAAGTCTTGTGGCCCAGGAACTCTCAAACAATCCCAATGTGATGGTATAACCATCTCTCCATCGCCTCTTGTGTCTCTTTTAATTATATTGGTCTTCTGAATTGAATTGTCTTGACTGACAATATAATCAACCAATTGTTAAATTAGTTTGTTGATAAACGGTAGAAGTATTTTATTTGTCATGTTCTTTATACTCTGAAGTCTGTACCATCATTGCCATCACTATACATACTACGTGAATAAAAAAAAATGTGCAAGGATTAAAGATGAACTTGACCATAATGCAATCACTATATCATAGATTTGTGGTTGTTTTTATAAAACACATCTCATATACTTTCATGTGTTGAAAAAATGAAAAAAATCGACTGAAAAATATGCTAGATATGGCAGGTTTTGTAAGCGCACCCCTTTTTTCTCAATTCCTATGGGATTTACACACATTAAACTTGTGTTTGTGAAAATGTACAATATCATGAATATCATGTCGTCTTATTGTCTTTGTCAAGTTAATGTTACATTTTCTTGATTATTTCAACTGCAGATTAATCAATGAATCTATTTATACCAATGTGCCAACTGATATTACAAATCCAAATACCAATTCCCCTGTTGCAGAGCAAGAAAAAAAGATCTTCCCATTGTTTAGGATATTGCTAAGAGTTTAGTCCCTTATTGGCATAGCTTTTATCTATACCTGGACTACAGTATAATGTTGAAAACCCTTTTCATTTCCATCAAGATTAATTGGGTGAGATTTTGTGTGAACATTTACTATGCCAGTTCCACAATAAATTACAGTTACATTGATAATTGCGTGTGAACGCTCACCTCATTACTTTCATAATGCTATACCCCGTATATCGTATACATTAATGTAATATCTTGCTTAACTGTATAAATCCCATTGGAATGGAGGAAAAAGAGGTGTGCTTACAAAAATTGTCATATCTGTCTCATTTTAGGTCGATTTCTTTCATTTTTTCAACACTTGGAAGTATATTAGATTTGCTTTATTAAAACAACTACAAATCTATAATTCAGTGGCTTATCAAGGTCAAAGTCATCTTTAATCCTTGCACAATTTTTTTTTGATTCACGTAGTATTAATCAGGGCCGCCGAGTGTTTTCCCGGCCTCGGTAGACAAAAAAAAAATCACGTCCCTGCTATTAGAAAAATTACGCGAAGCACGAAAAACAAACATATACATTAAAGTAGCCTCTAAAAGTCAACTTTGATAAAATCATCTAATTTAGATCTATGGACCATTTTGATACTCATTTTTTGCTTATAACATCCAAACGGCTAGAGCGATTTCACTCCGGATTAGACTCAAAATTGAGAATGAAATCGAAGATAGGAATCGGATGTTTAGTAAGGAAATCACAGGGGGGGGTGGCAACCACCCTCATTTCGGGAGTTTTGAAATGGATACGGATGTAAGGCTGGCACTTCCAAACTCAGGGGCATTCGGTGATAGATGATGTGCAAAAATAGGAATCTTTGGGTGAGAGACAGCCTATTGCTAAAAAATATAGTTTTTCGAGTGATAACTTGCTATTTTCCCTAAATGAGGTCTTTGAGTGAAAGTTTTGAAAACAAATCTTTAAAAAAGGAGATCTTTGGGTGAAGATTTTCCAAATGTTTCAAAAAAATAGGAGTCTTTTGGTGACAATAGTAAAATTTTCAAAAATACGGGGTTCTTTGGGTGACAACGATACTGAAAGGGGGGGTCTTAATAACATACGCGTTACCTCCAAGATGACAGTGCCCTTCATGGGGGGTCTACCTTTAAGCTTAGGAATGTTCGATCAATAATGTTTGTTGTAGTTGTTTGTTTGTTTTTGTGTCGTCTGCAAGAATTGCAGAAGGCACATTACTCTGGTCGTATGTCTGTATGTCTGTGTATCTGTGTGTGTGTCTGTGGTCAAATGTTAACCCTTAACATATTGCATCCTGTATGAGTTCCGTAAGGGCTACGATGATATAACTTGGTGGAAAGGAGGGGGCGGGGTGGGGTGACATGTTGGTGACCTCATGTGACCTTGGTGACCTCATGTGACCTTTGGCCCCATTCACAAACTACGACGGCAGACGAAACTCGCGGTCTGGGGACCGCGATGTATTTTTTATTCGTTTCGTTTTATATTACATAGGTCCTATGATTATAATTATCCTCGTGGGCCGGTCAAGTCAATTTTTCCACGGCCGGATTGATTACCCAGTCCGCCTCTGAAGATCTCTTTCCCAATTGGGCAATCCAATGTTGAAACCTTGTTAGAGAGGAATGCAAAGAGTTCTTGCTTGTTAGTGGAGTCACACAGAAAGTCTTTCCAGTTTCCTGGTATCTTATTGCGAAAATCAACTTTCCGGCGAATGCCTCTGCCTCGCTTTTCACGTGTGGACTCTTTGATACTGCTAGTGGTGTAAGTATCCCATACAACATCAACTCTGTCAGAATTCTCTAATTGCCTTAAGATGTGAGGCACAAATACATTTTCAGCATATTAGCTGTGGAAAGAAGATGTACTACGGCGGCGCCATCCAGGACTTTAACATCAAAGGTATATGGAGGATCTTTCTGGTCCTTCTGCTCCAACTTCTTAAGAAGATCAGATTTAACAGGAAAGGGTATCTTGCCGCCATCAGATAATGATGGCGGGTATGGGCCATTCTTGTGTTCGAAGAATGCGCTCATATCACCCTCTCTATGTTGCATCACGATATAGAGTCGGGAGAAAAGTGCAACATCATCCCTGAGCATTGCAATCTCCTCGGTCTGCTTTGGTGCATTCTTCAAGGGACATTTGAAGAGAGGGAGACAGTTTTTCCTGATTGGTTCATGAATAGACTGTGTACGGTCTACAATAACAGTCTTGTTGTATTGCTCCTTGCCCACAGATTCAATTGAGCGAACTATGCTGACTACAGACTCATCCATAACGTTGCGGGTGTCCAAGGCAAGGAGTTTCAGGAGTGTCATCTAAGAATGGATTCCCCATAGCACTGATGCGAGCAAAGCTCATACTTGTTGTTGGCAAGTTTTCTTGTGTAGCGAAACCTTCTTCATGATGAACATCTCCTCTCCAGCCGAACATGCATGTTCGCTTTCGAACTCTTTAAGGAGTCGTGCTTGCTCCGGACTGCTACCAATCAATTCCTAAAGCAGAATGGATTTTGAGGCAGTCCAATGTTTGGGCAACCATCAGCACGCTTGACTAGAACATTATTTTGTTCGTGTGCCTGGGTTGTATCGGCTGAGAACCTATTCAGTGTCTTCTGAACAGTCAGTTGCCCTGCTCTTCAAACTCACAACGAATAGATGAGGGGAGCCTCTGCATGCCGGATGTGTATTGGGTAAAACATCGGGCATAATTCTGGTGATTGAGAGCAAAAACATGGAACAATAGCCTTGATGCTTCCACATATAAAGGAAGGTTTTGTTCACGATGAGCTCTGACAAACAATGAGGCCCCTGACCTCCCATGTTGAGGATGGTGTCCCAATATTGAAATGTTGGACTGTGTAAGCATGAATACCTCACTACAAGGACTTCTGTCGGCATGAGTGGCATCTTCTTGTAGCTAGATAAAGCCAGTACCCTGAATAATGGCCTTGTCTGGTTCTGAGTAGTTCAACGCCATATGTCACCTTGTCTAGTTCCATTTTTTCTAGTAGACATCCCATTCTCCACCCACTGCTTCTCTCTGATTCTTGTAGATACTCTCTACTATCTCATGTTAGGTGGAAGCCTCATGGAACAGATACCCTGGTTTTGGAGAGGCACATCTTCACAGCTGATACTGGTCGGTAGGTGTGGTTTTATCTGCATACTAGATGAAGGGAGACTGAGTGCATTCTGGTTGCAGCCCACATTAGCCTTGGTCGGAGGCTGAACACACTGATTGCAGTTGCCATGGAAAGAATCTGTGGCGTCATACTTGATGGATTGTGTGGTCTATGTTGTCTAGGCACCAACAGTAAACAGTCAATGACCTTAACTGGAAGGACAAACAACCCCCTTTTCCTCAAAATCCATTGGCAGACAGCAATAGCAAGCTGGGGTTCAACCTGCAGAACCCGAGCATAGCTTACACCGAGACCGAAGTCATAAACCTGGTTGATCAACCTCTTGATCTTGTGTGTGTATGAATATGATTTCCTATATACAAAGGCAGTACTAGTGGTGGCTCATCATGGTCTGTGGAATGACGAGACGTTGCTGCAGCTGATGATCTTTTTCTTAAAGTTGAAAGGATAAGTTGGAAATAGTGCGACATGCCCTGCTGAAATCTAGTATTGTTTGGCCTTAATTGGCTCCGATTAACATCGTTGATACAAGAGATCTAAGGTTGCCAGGCATTGACTCCTGTTGACACATAGAATAAAGGAACCATTGAAGTTGGAACCATTGAAATTGAAGAATCCTTGCGCTAATTCTGGCGGCTTTAGCAAGGATAAGTGCATCACCTTCGTAATCACATGTAAATTCCCCCTTAAGTAGATCCCTGTTCACAACAGCTGTTTGAAAGTGCATTTATTAGACAAAACAATAATAAACCACAAAATATCAACGGCGACACACTTTTGACAACTGATTTTGAGCATTTATACCAGTATCTACATCCTATGTAACTTGTTGAAATTTCATTGCTGGCAAATAGAATTTTTCATAAAAATATACTTTTGCAACATCTGTCATTGGAAATAGGCACATATAGGGCGCTATAACCTACAGATTATGACCTTTGTAGGCCTATATGGCAAGATTCCCGCAATGGATTTTTCTGATTTTTGCCGTGGTAAACTTCTTTCATGTCCCTACTTATATCAGTTGTCAAAATTGTGTCGCTATGTTTAAAATGCTCTAACAATAAAAGAGACAATTTCATGGGGTCAAACAGCTGTTGTTGGAACGCAAGTACATGTTTTTCCCACATCTGTTTCTTAATTGAGCCTGCGGGAATTTCCAATACTTGTATTTTTGAAACGGACCCGTTGATCTCTTTTTGGTATACCGAGATCTTGCAAGTGCCTTCTATCAGATGATCCTTTGTGACTCCCATGTATTTGTATACCTCAGACAACTATTATCGCCTATTAACTACTAGCAGTCAGGTTCTTTGGTAATGACTCTTAAAATGACTCTTCAACCCATAACAAGCCAGTTTACATGATTGTGGCGGCCATTTTGATTTTTGAAAAAACCGCCCTCCATCAGATGATCCTTGTGACTCACAGTACTTGTAGGATCTCAGACAAACTATTATCACTTTAAACTACTAGCAGATTAGTCTTGCTAAGGACTCCTTAAAATGACTCTTCCCACCCATATTAAGCATTTTACATGATTTTGGCGGCCATTTGAAAAGCGCCCTCTATCGAATGATCCTTGTTACTCACAGATACTTGTATGATCTCAGACAACTATTACACTATCTACTAGCAGATTAGCTTGCTAAGGACTCTTAAAAATGTACTCTTTCCACCCATATTAAGCCATTTACCTGATTTTGGCGGCCTTTTAAAAAACGCCCTCTATCTACCTCAGAGTTCGCCGTATTTGGGCTCCCCTTCCAATTGATAGTAAGGGCCTAAGGAAATGTTCCACAAAAAAATTGACGCTTTGGTCCGACTGTCCTCATATCATGAAAAATTGTTGTAACGAACCTGACTAGAAGGATTTTCCGTTGCATTTTTGTTCGCTTCTTCTGTTGCTTTTACCCAAATAGAGGGACCGTGGATATTGCATAAATCAGTTTATTGTTTATGTGTGTCCCTCTATTCCGTGTCTTTTTTTTTGACGTGACTGCTGAGATGTCATTATGTGTGGCTCTGTGAATGTGTGTGTACTGTTTACATGATCCCAGTGTGGGGAATGTCTGTGCGTGAGATAAGGTGGGTGAGATTCCTGTTGGTGTGAGTGAATATCTGTGTGTGTGACAATTTGGCGATGAATAAGATATAATTATCAGAAGAAGCAGCTGAGGTGAAAAGCTGTATAGATCCTCTTAAATGCCCATGGATGATGGAGTATGCGGTAGTCATCCAAAGAAGACTCCCTTGCTCGGAGTATAATTTTCAGGTATTTCATACAATATGGCATGGATTCCACAAACTTTTTTTCACGTTGATATGCATAGCAAAAGAAAGCTTCGGCTTTTTAAACAGTATAAGCCGTAGTATTATAGCTAAGAAACTCGCCTAGAGTGAATGTTTACAATGGTGAGCTGTACATCCAATAGATACGCATATGGGCATGCTGATCTTGAAGTGGGGCCTGTTTGCGTTTCGTCTGCAGATTTCAAGTATCACGCATCATTCTGAGCTTAAACCTTTATAACTTCCAAACTATACATGCTAGCATATGAAAAGTAAACATTTTCTGAAAGGAAATTGTCCAATCTTTCCAAATATGCTATCAAATTTGCAGTAGGACTAGGTCTTAAGAAGTTATTGATCAAAATACTCATGAAAAAGTAGACAAAAAGTGTTATTTCTTCAAAGTAGCCTCCCATCAAACCCTAAGCACCTATCCAAAAACAAGCGTATTTGTGTAAACTAGAGGTAGTTGCCCCATCTAACAAGACTAGTTTGACAGAGATACCCCTAGTAGAACTATTTTTATGATTTTGGGAGCAACGGGTAACAAAATTAGCATCAAAAATATGCATATATTGCATAATGTCCTAAATCTGCTTAGACTTCTTGCAAGTAGCTTCTGCTGAAGCACAATCAAGTATTTGCAAAGTAAATCCAATAGCCATTCATAAAATGTAAACATTAATAGGGTTATAACCCTTGTGAAAATTGTTTTACTATATGACTAGTATGAATTTACAGTCGCATGCTGAAATTGGCGGCTCACATTTAAGCATCAACAAGTCATGCGGATTTAAGAGAATAACACCAAGTATAATCTAACCCTTTAAAAGTAAACATTCATGATTGAATTTATTTTTCTGATAATCATATATGCCTCAAATTAACCTAATTTGCAGTACGGTTCATCGGTATACCCTATAGGGGCTTACAAATTTCATCTTTTCGATATAGCAGCTTGTCCTCACTCTGGTTCTTCACTTGATTAATTAAGAATAATTTAATTATTTAATCAATAATTTGTTTTTGCAAATTTTGTAATCTTAATGAATATCTGTAATTGTAGAAGATATAGCCTAATTAGAAACAGGACAGATTTAAGTGTCTTTTACTGAGTAAAAAACAGACTCATTTTCACCTAAAAAAAATGCAACGTACTGTGTCCCATTTCCTCTGCATCCCAGTCTATCTAATTAATTAATGAACTTCATTAAAATGTTAGGTCTATGTTCATTAGGCAATGAATTGAAGTGTAATTCATTAGTTTTAAGTTGTTATCTTATTGAATGGTATGAAGAAACATAATGGGCTGAATAAACATTGTTTTCTCATATTGTAGGTTTATCGTGTCCCATTGTATACTCAATCCCAACTTGCTAATTAATCAATTATTTAATTATAATTTAATTAGCGTCCCACAACAATATTTATGGTCTCAAATTAAAGGGCAGTTAATTAGCTTTAATTTGATATATAATTCAAATAATTAAATGATTGTTAAGATAAAGAAAAACAATAAGAGCCAAAGCTTCAAATTCTCCCATAGACTTTACATGGTACCGTGTCCCAATCTCCATGTCCCAATTGCTCCACCCTCCACCTTTGTTTACTTAATTAGTCATGATTTTAATTACTGAAGTCTGATCAAGATAATTTTGGTATCAACTTAAAGCTAACTAAATAGGCTTTAAAATGAGTGCTTACTTGGAAGTATTCAATCACATTTAAGTACTCTAATCATTACAAACATGTCAGATTTCTCTAAAATATGAAACAGCTCCACCCTAGAGCAGGCCCCAATTCAAGACACATGGCCATATACGTTTTTTATTTAAATGAAAGGGCTAAATTACGTTTAGATACTCGAAGAAGCCCTTGGATGTATGCCCGGTGTGAAAGCAGATATAGTCCGACGGGAGCCATAGTCCGGGGCTCCATAGACGATAACGGAATAAAGCGTGAAACTAATGTTGTGTGAAGAGTCAACTGAATCGATTGCCCTATTGTTCACCATTGTTCCCGGACTATGAGTACGCCGGACAATAATTACTTCTACACCGGGATGCATGGTTTAAGGAAAGCAGTAATCATGACTTTACGCGAGTCCTAACACCACTTACCCCATTACTTAGCGGAAAGTAGCTTTTACTATGTACAGTCATCTTTGAGAAATTCAACACCTGTGAACAGTCTCACTGACAAAAATCACACCTGTATCAATTGAGGCCTCGATATTCTTGCCTGTTGTCGAGACCTAACTCTACACCATGGTCATAATTGATAGCTTTTACACTGAGCTTATAAAATATTTACTTTGGAGATGATGTTTTCTCATCCCAGCTTAGCAACTCTCAATGTACCACAACCTTTTTCAAGCTGTAAAACATTGCTAGTAATAATCAATATATCATTCCATTGACGTTGTTTATTTGCTAGTAATTTATCTATGAAGTATTAAATTCTAATTGCATGAAAATTGCGACACAATAAATCAAGAGATCATTAACATGAGATTTTGGTTTCATTTGAAACAGTTTGGCTGATTTCTTGCCCATTATGATGCTGCAAGATAAAACAATCGATAGTTTTATTTGTAATATCAGATCTACCATGATTGTTACATACAGGTAAGCACAGCTGTTTGAGCCCATGCAAATTGTCTCTTTTATTTTTAGAGCAATTTTAAGCAATGGCGACACAATTTTGACAACTGATATAAGTAGGTACATGCAAGAACTATTACTTCTGGAAAAAAAATAGAAAAATTCATTGCAAGAATATTACCATATAGGCCTACAAAGGTCACGATTTGTATGGTATAGCGTCCTCTATATGTATGTTATAGCGTCCTCTATATGTCTATTCCCCATAAAAAAAGACCACCAAAACTAAATTTTTACCAAAAAAAATCATTGAATTTCATCAAATTGCACAGGATGTAGTTAGTAAAATAAAAGTGTGTCGTCATTGATATTTTTTGCTTTATTCTCGTTTTATGATAATAAATAAGACTTTCAAACAGCTGTGTAAGGTGTTAATCCTCCTACCAGATCAATGTCTTTAAAGAAAATGGCCTGGCTAATTCTAAAATCACAGTAAACCTTTACGGTTCTAACATGTTGAACTTAATGCATTGATAATAGATCAAAATCAATAGATTAAAACAGGTGTCCTTGGAATGTGTGTCATTTTAGCGAATTATTATTATTGTGTCTAATAGAAAATGGCACAGTGCCGAGCTGGTGCCTGTAGCTGGGAAGAGAGTTGTTGGATGCGAGAAATTCAATACAGAATAGAGAAGGGATTCCGTAAATCAGTACTTTTCTTCATAACTCACTCTTGGCTGCATGTTACTACTTCATCCCAACATGGGGGGCGGCCTCCATATTTTGTAACTTATTTCCTATACTGATCCTGGTAATTGATCGTTATTTTTATTTCTTTTGTTACAATCGTAACAGTAGCATTTGGAACAATGTGATAGAATTAAACATACCTACAGAATACCAATTTAAGACGTCGATGGAAATTCCAGTCAGTGGAGGATTGTTGACCAATAGGCCCCGGGTAGGAGTCTGGTTAAAGTTTGGTTTGCAATGCAGGTAAGTGATAGTGCGACAAAGCATTTATAATATATTATATAATATATAATATATAGTTATTAACATAATTAGTAAAAATGGACTTGATAGTTGACTAATACAATTGGTTTACAACTTGTTTCATAGGTGCACAATTGGATCCCTCATACTCGCGATTAAATGCATAATTTTTTTGTTGTTAGTGTTTGAAATATCTATATATATATATATATCTATAGAGATATATTAGCAAGTTGACCAAATTCGGGTGTGTCGCATTGGTCAACTTGTTATGTAACTTTACAATACTTGCCGACGTAGCCCTTCGCACCTTTGTACTCCGAAACTATATATAAGATTATATCAACTATATCCTAGGAGGACGCTATGGCTAAATTTTCTATTCATAATCATAGAGTTTGACGTTAGGGGGGGGGCGCGAATTTTTTTCGCCCTTAACCGTTATCCTTTGTTGCGATTTATTATATAATTCCGTGAAAAGAAATGAATATTAAATTTATGCAAATTGGAGATACATCTCATTGCTACAAAAACATAAATTACTTAATTAGCACTAATAAGAAATTCCTATAGACTAATGATATTAAATATTTTGCCCTATGGTCAATCTAGTCTAATATATAATATAGATATAGATATAATATATATATAGAATATATATAATATATATATATATATATTATATATATATTATTATATATAATATATATATAATAATTATACAAGTTATAACTCCCTTTGTCCACTGGAGGTCATTCGTTTGAGTCTATTTGCCAATTGCCCTGATCACGCGGCAAACGCAGAATTTCATTGATATTCACTGAGAATTGCAGATGTCAATTTTAGGATGTCGAGTTCAAAGTCTTTTAAAAAAAATACCGAAACAACAACCAGAATATTAATACACGTATTAAGAGATTATAAGATCGAAGGCATTTGCGGTATGTTTGCCGAGCTGCACATGAACGTGTTATCCGTAAGGTGAACAGGATATTACCACTCACGTTACTACTACTGCATATCGCAAACAAAATGTCTAACGCCCATGAAATTTCGAATGAACACTTATACACGTGGTAAAGGGATACAAAAATGCACGCTGGGAACATCAATGTGGAAACCATATCTATTTGGGTAACAGCTTTAAGGTGAACCAAGTCAAGATGCCTTTAAAAAGACGCCTTATTGCTATTGCTAATACGTGGAACGTGTTAAAACAGCCTTATTGTTCGGTCATGAAGTTGTTCTTTTTTGTAAAGAGTAAACTCACGTTAATATTTACCAAAAGATTAACAGTCTGTGGCATCTGAGCATCCAGTGGTTTGAATTGTGAATCCTATAGGGGACGTAGAGTTTACTCATAGCATTGAGAAAATAACTGAAATATTTGCTGCAGGTAAGCATCGTGGTGGTAACCTCTAACATGTCTAAGCCAATGATGAAGACGGGGTGAAAGCAAAGGAAAGGAAATGAAGAAAGTGCACGTACAATTTACGATGGCTACGTCGAAACGGTAATTTCTATATTCAACGCTCAGTAGAGCTGAATATGGGGTTTAATACTCCATTCATACGGCTTTTTATAATAACATTATGAACGTTCATATATAATAATACTTATTTGAGTTACTATTTGGAAAACAAAGTAGAGTTTGCCATTACTCGATGTGAACTAACACCACAAAGGAAGAAGTAGAGGCTCTCGTGCTTGCTATTTCTACCCACAGATTTGAACTATCCCAATGCTGGAATTAACTTGTAAGTACTGCTTACTAAGACACCTGAATTTGGGGAGAGAGCTGGTTTATCGAATGTGAAGTGGAATGTTTTCCCAAAGTCTTGGAAAAGAGACAAGGAAAAAGAATCGTAGAAGGAATAAGTCCTTGCCCGCCAAAGTAGAAATCCGTTTTGGGAAATACGACAAGTACTGTGCCAATATCATTTAACAGCTTGAAACAAAATTGCAAACGCTGATATATTTAAAGAAATCATCAACACTCAATACATGTAGATCACAGAGGTAGGAGAGAAGGAGAAAGCTCTTTTAAAACCCCTTTGACCGATGATCATCGCCGCGCTCGTAAAACAGGTCGTAAAACTATTGTATTGGTACAATACCAACACGAGATCAATATTAATGCTGAATGCATGTGCATCAACATTGCATCGATGTATTGTGCATTTCTTTATAAAAGCATGAAACTTGGCATAAATGTTTAAAATTAAATACTGACTATTGATTATTTTAAGATATGGAACCACGTCATCGTCAATCATCTTCAAGATCAAACAAGGTCATTTGGGGTAATTTGAGGTCATTTGAGGTTATTTATTAAAAGTCGGAGATAGCATGTTCCTAAGATGAGTTACATTGATTCTAGTTTTTACTCGTATACTTTTCGGCTTTTAAAAACTTGAATGTATTGTAACGCCGTATTTCTTAAGTATGATATTTGGAGACAAAATCTAACTTGAATTGGGAAGAAAAAAAACTGTATCTAAACAATGACACCAAACTTCACAGTGCCCGAAGTTGCCCGTTTTTCAATTTTGTCCCGAAGTTGGCCACATTTTAGTGAAATATGAGACCCTTGGCGATATCCGATTTTCAATTCAGAGAAAATACATGTTTTAAGCACATGATCCGTGTACAAAGTATTGTTAAAATGGACGTCCCATTAAGAAATACGGCGCTACAAAACATCCAATGGTTCAGGTAATACTCATTGTGGTGACATGTGATAAAAAAGGATGTTTTTTTGAAAAAAAAAGTGGTTTGGGGGCTAAAATTCTAGACCCTTTATATATTGTATAAAACAGAAATCTATAATATAAATGTCAGAGATTGATAGTATTGCATCATGATCAAAATTTGTTTTGCTAAGAAATTAATAAATCTTGATTTTCTTAAGTTTTTAGCTCAAAACGTGATTTTTTTACCCCCCCCCCCCCCCAAAAAAAACACCTGCCACCAAAGTTTTTGACCACAATCATCATTTTTAAAATTATTTATTACTATCTTTTGAATAGAAGTGGTTGCGTTTTGTTGTACCGAGGGGATGGGTTGTCGACATTTTGCAGTCCAAACCGCTCCACTATTCGAGTATCTACGGAAGGGATCCGCTGACCCCCAGGCTCTACCAAACCAACTTTTTTACTTCATTTTATGGTCCTATAACAATTTTGAGATGTTAAACAAATAAATTTCCCCCGGCACTCTGGCGATATTAAGATGGCGTCCAAATGGCCGCCAGAATAGGCAAAATTAAAGAAAATTGGTAGTTAATTTAAAACATGTAGTAGGTTAGAAACCTCATGTGACCGTACAGGGAGAATACCCATTTTTTTGCTGAAAATGATAGATTAGGGTGTGTAGAATAAAATTGCGGGTGCCAAACCTGGGCATCTGGCATTTTGAGAAAACCAAGATAGCGTCGCCATTAAAGGATAATTATATATTCAACCTATATTATCAAACTATGGAGGTACTAGATTAGCTATAGGATCAAATGAACAAGTGTATGGCCTTGTTACATAAGCAATACTTCAAATTCAAAAATGGAAGCCAAATCCAATAATTTTAAACTATGCCTATAAAGCAAATACGTTAGGATAAAGACTAGTCATGAAGTACTTAGATTATGTTGTTAGACACAATACATGTATGCTGATTACTGACGTCAATCACTATGGCAGCCAAAAACCTGAACATCTTCAAAAATAATTCACACAAATTTCTAAGTATTACAGCCTCAGTAGAAATCAATGTGTCAATGACATAGAAACTGTACCTTTGATCCTAACAATGTAAACAGTAACTTCAATGTGCTTTAAATGTGTCCAAATCGAGATAAAAATAATATGGTGGCACAGTTGTCAAAACACCATAGAATGACATTTTTCACATATATTGAACTCAATTTCTACATGACCCATTTTTATTTTCGGGCGTAACTGGTATCGCTTGGTTAATGATCATAGGTACATTCTAATTGTTCTTGTGTCAACACACGGCTGTCACCAGCCTCAGTGCACCCCACTCTCCCACCACATGGTAATATTAGAAATTTGAGTCAGTATTTTTGAGACGGATGTGTGCACTGTTTGGGTCCAGACCGATTTAATTGAGTGATGTTACACTTAACTGTATCAGAAATACATGTATTGTGTCTTCTAACAACATAATATAAGTACTTTATGTTATTTTTATCGCAGGTATTTGCTGTATCGCGGCATATTTTTAAATTATTAGGTTTGGCTTCCATCTTGATTTGTAATATGACTCAATGTATAAGTGTCCATGCATTGTTTCAATGGTCCTATAGGGGGTAATTATCTAGTAACTCCATAGTTTGATAATATATGGTTGAATTAATAATTACCATTTATGGCGACGCCATCTTGGATTTCTTAAAATGCCCAAGGATGCCCAGGTGGCTCCCGGCGGATTCTTATTCTACATACCCTAATCTATCATTTTCATCAAAAAAATTGTATATATACTCAACTTTGGGGTCAGGGCATAAATTGGACCATATCTCCCCGACTAATGTAATAAATTCATAAAATTAATGTTATAATATTGCTGTCTGGTCATTGGCATTTAAATTCTAGTATTTAAAGTTTTTGCCATACCTAAAAATCCAAGATGGCGCCCAAAATGGCCGCCAAAATAGGCAAAAGTTAAGAAAATCAGGAATTTAATATCAAACAAGTAATAAATTCATAAAATTAATGTTAAGATATAGCTACCTTGTTATTGGCATTTAAATTGTAGTATTTGAAGTTTTTGCCATGTCTAAAAATCCAAGATGGCGCCCAAAATGGCCGCCAAAATTGGCAAAATTAAAGAAAATCGGGTATTTAATATCAAACAAGTAATAAATTCATAAAATTAATGTTGGAATATAGCTGCCTGGTCATTGGCATTTAAATTCTAGTATTTGAAGTTTTTGCCATATCTAAAAATCCAAGATGGCGTCCAAATTGGCTGCCAAAATAGGCAAAATTAAAGAAAATGGGGTATTAAATATCAAACATGTAGAAAAAATTGCTAAAATTAATATTTAAATATAGTTGCCTGGTCATTGGCATTTAATTCTAGTATTTGAATTTTTTACCATATAAAAAATCCAAGATGGCACCCAAAATGTCCACCAAAATAGGCAAAATTAAAGAAAATGAAGTATTTAATTTCAACAAAAAAATTGGTGACATTTAGATATAGTTGACTGATCATTATTGGCATTTATTTCCTAGTATTTTAATTTGTTGCCATATCTAAAAATCCAAAATGGTGCCCAAAATCGGTAAATTGCACAAAATTGTACGTATCATCTCAAAGCCTAGTAAATTAGGTAAAATAATACATTAATTTACACTTACTTAGAATCCTCAGACAGAAGTCCAGGAAAGTTTGCCGTTTGGTGGAGCCTTTCAGATTTGTTATCGACTATGCCAAATCTCATTTGGACACTTCCCAGCACCCCTAGTTTCTTGGAGGTGTCACAGACTGCAGTACAGGGAGGGTAATCCCCATATACCAGAGTGTCCAGGATTGACACTGTGCAGAGATGATCCATAGCCAAAATCCAGCACCGGCACAGTTGTGCTTAGGTTTTGGAGACTGGTGGCTAGCCTGCTGATAGGCATGGTTCCCGTGTGTAGGCTTCACTACATGAGGCGAATTCAAATTTACCTTCTCAATCTATACTGCCCATTGGTTTATCCTTTTACTCTCCAAATCTCGGTTCTTCCGAAGCTCATTTTAGACCTCGAATGGCGGATGCATCCGCCCAACTTACTTTTGGCGTATGCTTTCCCATCAGGCACCCTCCCTGACCTTGACGACAGAGGTGTCTAAGCTCGGATGGGGCATATTTTCAGACTGACAATGTCAGGCAGGTGGACATGTGCACCAACCAGGCCCGCCAGAACATCAACGTGCTGGGAACTTTGGACAGTGATTCTGGCACTTCGTGGACTGTGACACCATATTCACAGCCAAACCCTTAGTCCGCTGCGACAACAGAACAGTAATGTCCTACCTGAACGAGGGCGGAACAAGGAGACGGGGGCTCTGCTGGGAAACGCTCCACATGCTGCTATAGTGCAAGAAACGGGGCATCAACTTGCAGGTGCAGCACCTCATAGGATTGGACAATGTTCTAGTTCCTCATACTTATATGACCCCAATGTCCGGGGTCATCATCACATGTGGATCTGTTCGCGTCTCGTTTGAATAACTAACTTCCAACATACTTTACATGGGAGATGAACGAAAGGGCAGTCGGACGGTATGCAATGACGGCGAATTGGTCAAACATAATAGGTTACGCATTTCAGTCAGAGGCTATGATCCCGAGGGTACTTGAGAAGGTGTCCCAGTCAAAACATTATCTGGTGCTGCTCGTGGCGCCTATGTGACCAAGCAGTTTCCTCGACATGGACAGTCTGCATCGGCCTGTGGTGCTCGTACCAGTAGGTTAATCCACTGACAACACCTAGGCTGTATAACAGTTTGAGGGTGCTCTTTCTGAGAGGTTTTTAGAACTGCAATTGCCGCTGTCCAGCATGCGCTTCAGAGATGCTATGACAGTTTCTTTGAGTGTGGCCCTCTCTACCCCATTTAAGGAATGTTTGCGGAGAGGCATCCGGGTATGTGGTTGCCATCCCAAGTGCTTGCGCAAAATGTCAAGATCGGATGACTACTTCCCATGTCTTCATGATACCCATTCCCAATCCACTTCTTGGGCGCTCTCTTCTGGGGCTTTCTTGTCTGACATTCTAGATGCTGCCGGTTGATCGACTCCCACAATGTTCCAAACGGTGTACCCGAAAGATGTATGGGCAAGGTTGGGCAGATGGCTATTGTGGTCCTCTCTGCAGGTCAAAGGGTAACATCTGGACACCAGTAGGGTGCGTAGAAGCCTCTTTTTCTTTGTTTCAAATTATAATGTAGCTTAGCTTAGGGCAGGTGGTTAGCTAGGCTTTTAGGTATTCACCATAAATACCTAGGTATACCTTCCTGGGCTTTGATCCACCGCCTGAGCTTTCATCAGTGGCATCCTGGTGCAGAAATAGGCCGCGGGAGGTAGGTAGAGAAGGTGTATTATTTTACCAATTTGCTACGTGTACAATTTTCTGCAATTGACCTACCTTTGCAGCCTTTTTGGGTGTTGGCTTGGACGTTCAGATTTTCAGATATAGCAACAAAAAATACTAGAAATTAAATGCCAATGACCAAGCAATCTTATCTAAATTTTAATTTTACCAATTTATTACATGTTTGATATTAAATACTCAATTTTCTATAATTTTGCCTATTTTGGCGGCCATTTTGGGCGCCATCTTGGATTTTTACATATGGCAAATCCATATACTAGAATTTAAATGACAATGACCACGCAAGTGTTTCTAAATACTAATTTTACCAGTTTGTTACATTTTTTGATATTAAATACCCAATTTTCTTTAATTTTGCCCATTTTGGCGGCCATTTTGGGCGCCATCTTGGATTTTTAGATATGATAAAAACTTCAAATACCACAATTTAAATGCCAATGACCAGGTAGCTATATTCGAACATTAATTTTATGAATTTATTACATGTTTTGATATTAAATACCCAATTTTCTTTAATTTTGTCTAATTTGGCGGCCATTTTGGACGCCATCTTGAATATCGCCAGAGTGCCGGGAAATTTATTTTGTTAACATCTCAAAAGTGTTATAGGACCATAAAATGAAGCTAAAAAAGTTGGTTTGGTAGAGTCCTGGGGGGGGGGAGCGGATACCCTCCGTAGATACTCCCCTATATAAGCTGTTTAACAGGGCCTTTCACCCGTTCACACTTCCTTGTATGTAGAAAGCGGGTCTATCACATTCCCACAGTCTTTCTGTCCTGTTCTTCTACCACTTCATGTTGTGGTAATCATGCCTCCATCATTTCAATAATCCTGTCTTTTTTTAAATTCAGAACAATGGGGATTACCCATTGCTAGCACTTATTGTCACTGAGAGTAACTCAAGAAATGAGCAAAGCTCTAATCACCTGAAAGGTCCATGAATGGTGATGGTCATTACAGATGCTTAAGAAAGCGGACATGCAAGTGAACAGGTCAGTGAAAATTTGGTATTATCCGATGTTGTAAATTGGTCACCAAGATTTAAACGTGATATTACAGGGGGTTAACGGGGAGTAACTTTTGTTGTTGTTGTTTTTTTTTCAAAAATATGTAAAATTATGAATTTTCATGACCTTTTTTGGAGTCAGCATATGATATGCTGCTGATCAAAAGCCACTGATCTATGTTTTGTAACCTACCCAGAATCTATATACATGGTTGAAAAGAGTAGTATCTTTTATCTAAAGGCAATCCAAATTCAAGGAGTGTGTTTTATTATTCTTTGCTTGCTCAGTAAATAAATTATCTATTGGTACAACGGTAATTTTTAAAAGCGTTTTATTCGCGTACATCACACCGTTGAGTTCTTGTACTTGTCTGTTCCAGAAGACGCTTATATCCTCGTCTTAATTTTGAAGTGTTTCTTTGCTACGCTCCCTTCAACATTGCTAGTTCCGCTTCAGGTAGTGAACAAAGCAATCAGCCGGCAGGTTGCTTATGGTAGCCGGAGTGCAGCGAGATTTTTTGTTGTTCTTAATTTGATTTTTTTTCCTTCTTCAAAATGGGCAATAGTTTGTTAAGTGAAATTTCCGCATGTGTAATTTTACCTAACCATTAGAAAACTTCTCCCCCTAGGATACATACCCGCTTGTACCTCTATCGTGCACGCTCAACGTTGTGGATAATAATGTTTGTTATTTAGTTCGCACAGTCGGGCGTGCAATTAACCAGAAATGGCGGTGATTTATCGAGGCCAAGGCAATCATTTCTTTTCTGTGAGGGTTTTGAAATCAGATTTTGAAGTTAAACAGCAATATTGATAGTGTGTATACTTGTAGTATGGTATGAGGGTGAGTTTAACGACTGTTCTCTTCAAATTGCCACCTAAGAAAAGTTAGGTTTACCATTACCCCGATCAACTCACACCACAAGCGAAGAATTAGATGCTCTTTGTTTGCTATTTCTGCCCAAGGTTACGTTTTTTTAACCATTCCCAAACAGTGATCGGGAAATCGCGCCCTGTTGAAGTCATGTACACAACACACGCACCGCCCATTCGCACACTCACAACTGGACCTAAGGCTCTTTTTATGCTAAAAATGTTAGAGTTAAAACATTTTAGCATGCTCTTAAAAGGGTGTGTATTGAGATATAGTCAGGAGGAATGGTGGGCACAGGGCGGAAATGGAGTACAGACTTTTTCTATTGATCGATTTTTGTCATGATGACCTAAGGCTAATTTCTGGAGGGTTGCAAATTCGTGCAGTGCAATTTTCTAGAAATCAATTGGACGCTATCACTCTCAAATTCATTCAATGGCCAATATTTTATGCACTAAATCCAGGTTGTTTAAAGCACGAGGAATCTTTTGGATCGGATATTGACGTGATTTGAATCACAACATTAACCTCAATCCCAATATGCCACCCAAAACCCATATGCCCGGAAATCGTCAAGTGACCATAGCTCATCCTTCTTGTAATGGAGGCATAATTCTGCGCTCCATACCCGGAGGAACTCATATCTGACATTTTCAGTGTGTTAACGAGCTTACCAATCAAGATGGAACCAATGTGGCTGCCTTTTAAGATCTTTAAAACTTACAAATTGTCATATATTCATAATATATTGGCCGTCATTTTAAGCATGTTGTCAAAACAAATATATCAGATACGAGTTATCAATGCTCAAAGACATACATCTCATACTTTAATTTAAACTTTAATAAACTTTTTGGGTGTTATAACTTAATAAAATACAGATGTATCGTAATTTATAGGGTTTTAAAGAAGATAAAAAGGCAGCCACATTGGCCCCCGTCTTAACATTTTTGCATGTCAAAGAAACAGAAATTCCAGATAAGAATGTCAAATGGTCAAATACTTATCCCATACCTTAATTTACACCTTTATAATAAAAATTAGTTGATGTAACTACATATAATACACATATAATGTACGTTATACTATTTTTAAAGGCAGCTGTATTGGCTGCCATCTTGAATTTTGAAAATGTCCATTACAGAAAATGCCAAATAAGGGTTTCTAGTGATCAAATACACGTATCACATAAGTGTAAAGCATAAAGCATGCATATAGACAGTGGAATCAAGCCTCTAAACTGCAAAATGTGCAGAACACTTATCCGGATGCGTTGGAAATGCATTCTAGAGGTGTTAAAGTAACACTTGCAGAGTGTGATCAATTGTAACAGATTTTGAACACCTGCAGAACATATTTTAGGTGTTCAGTATGTATTCAAGTAACGTAAGTAGGTATAATGGAGGAGTTAAGATCATTTTAGTGATTTCGAGAGCATATTTGACTTTTGAGCAGCCATATTGGATTTTTGTGGCAATGTAATGATGAAATTACATTACCAACACTTTCTCGTGCTTAAAACACCGGAGTACCGAGAAATATATGTCCCTATCGAAAACTTAAGAGATTTTTAGTGATTTTTGACATGGTAGCAGCCATATTGGATTTTCAAAAATGCCACCGTAACAAATTTTGCACACCCTCCAAAAATTATTGGCTTAGGTCCTAATGAACTAAAATCTATCAATAGAAAAAGTCTGTACTCCATTTCCATCCTTCAGGCTGTGTGCCTAAACTTCCACCTGATTATTACTGGTGTGTATAATACAATTAAGTATAGGTGCATTACATTGATCTATGGGATTTTTTAAAAAAAAAATCCTCTGATTTCTGTCCAAATAGAGAAACAAAGGGAACTGTAATTTGCCAGTAAGTGCATGCGTGTTTTTGCGCGTGTGTGATTAAAGTTGAAGATTTAATATGTTACGCTAAGAAAACCACAGCGAAAATGGTTATGAACCTATAAAACGGTGCACAAGGGCGATTTTGACCCATCAACATTAATACTTGAGAATGATTAATGGATAGATGAGTGATCCAATAGCATGATTGCAACATAACCCATACACTACAAACCAGAAGCCCGGTCATACTACAATACGACCGATGTAACTTTCGGTACACCTTGTGATATCTGTCCTTTTATCTAAAATCTGTAGTTAGTTTGCTTCTATGTGTCAAACAAAATAAAAAAATATAAAGGGAATTCAAGCAAACACACAAATTGCATATAACTTATTTCCTATTGTGGGTCTGTACTTTCAATAAATTCAAAGTCGTAGCACGGTGTTTTAAAAATGCTATTGATTTGTCAGCTGATAAATAAGATATAACCAATCAAGCCATTAAAGGTCCTGGTCCGATCGCAAATAGCCTCGTCTCCAGAAGCCCCATATTTTACCGGAAGTGGTCAACATTTTGGTATCAGAAGAAAGCTACTATTTTCTCATTTACCCTGTGAAATTCTTAGAGCCAAAGGGTGTTTGGTTGGAAGTTATGAGCGAAAATGTGCCCCATTTTGTCGACCAATATTAATTTTACACAGTACTCTATGGGGCTTACAAAATCACGTTTTTAGCTCTCGCATCAAAACGGATTGAAATTTCGGCGCGAAACTTTATAGGTGGCGTTTTGGAGTGAAGGCAAATCTATAAGATGAAAACATATCCTTAAATCGGACCATCCCCCTTTAACTCCCTAGTTTCGCTTCAATTTCGACGGATTAGGTTCCACATCAATGCACACATTCGAAACGCAATTAACCCAGAAATCCAAGTTGGTGTTGATTTATTGAGGGTAATGCTATCATTTCTTCATTTTTTATTGCTTTTCAAAATCAGATTTAGAGTTTAGAATTATAACAGCAACATTGAGGGTATAAATAAAACATTGGAGTGTACGATGAAGTTATCGACTGTACGATTCAAAATGGAGCTTTAGAAAAGTTGTGCCTTCCTATTATCCAATTCCAACACTACAGGTAAAAGGGACGTGTCCGTGTTTTTTTTTTTTTTTGGTGTCTTCGTAGCTTTTAAAATTTCACGAACTGTACGTTAACGTGTTATCGCAAGGTGAAAAGTATGTTACAACATCGCAAATCAAACTTTCTCACGGTTCCATGAAATTTCGAATTAACACATTATACACTTGGGATATGAAACAAGTATGCACTTCCAAGCATATCAATGTGCAAACTATATCTATTTACCAGAACAAATTTCAAAGTGAACCAAGTCTAAATGCCTTTAATACTACATTTGAAAACACATGCCTTAATTCATTTATAATACGTAGAGCGTGTTAAAAACCGCTTTATTATTCGGTCATGAAAGTTGCTCTCTATTGTCAAGAGCAGTTAACGTCATTGTTTACCGACACCTTAGCCAGGCGCGGATCCAGGGAGGGGGCGGAGGGGGCCGGCGCCTCCCGGTAATTCTGCAAATTCTTGCAAAATCAGCCCATTTTGAGCTATTTGGGACCAGTTACAGCCTTTCAGCCCGACGGTAATTTTGACGTTTTTCAAATCCTGGAGCCGCCCCTGTTAGCCATTGTATCTTGTGGTAACAGAGCATGAGGACTCCATGCCAGATGTAATAGATCTGGGGCGAGATGAAGTAATTGCAACGAATTTCTTTGTTGTTTGTAAGATGTGTCCACAGCTTCTAAGGTAAATTTGCTCTATAAGTTGGAAGCTAAATAGAGTGTAACCCTAGTAAAAAAAGATTCTTGGTGATATTATATTTACCTTTATTTACCTTTATTCTGAAATAAAAAATAGTCTTTAATCAAATATTCATTGTTTTCCACGTAGGTTCATTACAGGTGCTCCGATCAATCGATCAATGCAGCAGTTGAAGCCCCTTTCCATCACCGGGTGCCTAGATTTTCTGAAATCTGGAAACTTCTTAATAGGCCGTTTTCCAAGGTATAAAAATACCTTTTCAAAAATGCTAGACTACAAGTATTTTATTTACAGATTACAAACTATTAGCTGAAAGGATCACAAATTGACAATTTTAAAACCATTAATTTTAATTTTAAGCATTACTCTCAAATTGACGAAAACTCTTTTTGAAAAATCTTTTGCAAAAGCACAAAATACACTTGACGGGTAATTTTAGGATAACGTCTTTTTAGCTGTTTTGCAATTGTCTAACCAAGGGGAACCAAAGTCTAAATGCCTTTAATACTACTTTTGAAAAACCATGCCTTAATTCATTTTAAATACGTAGATATTATTATTCGGTCATGAAAGTTTCTCTCTATTGTCAAGAGCAGTTAACGTCATTGTTTACCGACACCTTAGCCATTGTTTCTTGCGGTAACAGAGCACGAGGACTCCGTGCTAGATGTGATAGATCTGGGCGCGATGGACAATGGGATCATTAACATGCCATTGAAGACATATTCATCCTCATCATGTTTTATTAAACCCCATCGGCAACTTTGAGGTTAGTTTGCAGAACATGGGATATGCGCAGACTCACTCACACGCTGCCTTGCCAACGCTAATCGGTGGAATTGACGCCCAGTGGTGTGAATGTGATCTCTATAGAGGACATAAATTCTCATAGTCTTGATTCGATGCAATTTCCCCAATATAACCATGATGTTGAGAAGATTTACTGCAGGAGACCTTTGGCAATAACCTTCAAAGTCAGTGATGAAGAATGGGTGAAAGATTGATGAAAGGAAAGAAAGGAAAAAACTCTTTGGGTCGACGGAGGTATAAACAATTTATGGATCAAGTACAAAAGGCAATGCCCCATATATACAGCGCTCAGTACAGCCGAATCTAAGGTTTTAACACACCATAAAGCTTTTAAGATGATTACCTAAACGATCAAAACTATTTATTGATACTATCCTAGTATTTGAATATATTTGACTGATTTTCCAGGTTTATTTCTGAATATGGTAACACAAAAATGGCAGGGTTTGGAATGCTTCCCATGGGATCTTGGTCTCAACGATCGTCTATGAAGTGTTGAAGAGCGGCGTCAAGCGCTGTTTGAAGGCCTTTATAAGCTGAGCCATCAATTACATTTATAACGTCGATAATGCTTCAGCAATTCTCTATAGTAGAAATAAGGATGGAGACAAAAGAATAAGAACAAGGGACAGCAGAGAGTGGGGGAGATATCAATCTTTCTTCGTATCAGGACAGCATTTAAATATTTATTTGTTCAACTATGACTACTCAGACCTATTAAAAATTCCACAAGCGTGAAGTTGTAATTCAGGCTTAAAAGTTCAATGCATTTGGTAATTCAAAGTGATGTCACCGCAGAATAGGCATTTGACTTGCTTGTTCATTTGAATTATCATTAATCTTCCGTCAGCTTTCATGAGAAAGAATAAGATTTCTAAAAAAATCTTAAATACATAAAATTATAACAAATTTCCGAGGTTTCAAAAATACCTCTGGCCATATTAAACTGATGCCCTAATCTTTAAGGCGGCGTCCAATACATGTTTTGGTTTTTTTTTTTACTTTTTTTCAATTTTAAATAATAACCCCAGTGGCTGTTTTAACACGATTAGCCCAGAGCGTGCAAGCATATGGACTTTTGGAGCGACTGACTTATTAGTATCTCAGTCAACGCAAGAAAGCCATTTGCATTTTACCCAATTGTTGACGCTCAGAAAGAAAACGCGTACAGCGTTGTAGAATGTATGTATTTATTAATGTATTATTATTTCCTTGATGCTGCTCCCCCGCTTCTCGCTTTTTGCTTTACATTTTTAATTAATCAAAATTGCAATTATAACTTTTTGTACTGTAAGAAAAAAGTACTGATTAAGTACAAAACGTGTGTCATTGCAATACATGCGTCCTTTAATTAAAGGTGAAATTCCTGACCTGGTTTCATACATATGTTCGATAAAAGTTTATTTTCCACATTTTTGAACCGATTCTGACAGTGTTTTATGAGCTAATGCTTTTATCACAGTGTGCAATAGTCCACAGTTGTGTAATGTTCAAATACATAGAGTAGATATAAAATTACGAATTTCTTCCAGAATCAAATCTGCACGTAATATTATGCATACATGCTATACCTAAGCCAACAATACAGATGATATTAAAACTCTCAACCTTTTAAAGAAAGTTTTCGAGTTATTTTTTAAATGTAGCATTATGCATTTTTGTCACCTTTTTTCGGAATGCATTCAATTGAGTTAAAATAAAGTCTAGGTTTAAGTTTGTGGTTTTTGAGATAGCTTGGTGCTATATTACCTACCCAGAATCTACCAGGGTTAAAGAATATTTTCAAAAGCAGTTCAGGTTCCAGCAGCGTGTTTTAATATTCGTTGTTTCTTCAGTTGAAAAAAAAATAATCTGCTTGTGAAATTTATGAAATTTAAAATTTTATTCGTAGAAATATCACACCTTTGAGTTCTTGTACTTGTCTGTTCAAGAAGACGATTAATATCCTCGTGTTAATTTTGAAGTGTTTCTTTGCTAGTCTTCTGCAACATTGCTAGTTCCTCTCAAAGGTAGTGAAGAAACCAATCAGCAGAAGATTGCTTAATGGTAGCTAGAATTTTTTTGTTCTTAATATGACAATAGTGTGTATAAGGTAGTATATCTGCAAATATAATATTGCCTAACAATTAGAAAATTTCTCACACAAGAATACACACGTGGCAATGTTGTGGATACGTTTGTTATGTTAGTAGGCACATTCAACGTGCAATTAACCCAGAAAATGACATTGATTTATCGAGGCCGAAGGCATCGTTTCTTTTTCTTTTCGGGTTTTTGGAATTAGATTTGAAGAGAAATGGTAACATTTACACTATATATGAGATGTGAGATTTGAAAGTGCGTTATCGAATATTCTATTCAAATTGTTACTTAAAAAAGTTGAGTTTGCCAATACGCGATGTCAACCAACACCACAGGGGAAGAAGTAAAGGTTCTTTTGCTAGCTATCCAGAAATTACTTTTTAACTAATCCCAGAACACAATATGACTTTGAATGCACACCTGGATGAGGTCTTGTCACGCCACACAAATCTTGTTTGCGACACACAAACCAGAATTTAAGCTCTTTTAATGCTAGAAAATGTTAGTTTTTAATTAATTTTAACATGATCTTGAAAGTCGTGTGGGTCTTGAAATTGCAGGTGTGTGTACAGCCAGTGAAGTATTATGGTTACGTTGTAATGCTCTATGGAGTAATAGTTTAAAAGCATCCTCTGCCCAAATTGAGGAACACATTAAAGTAAACTCCAATCAACTTGTCAGTAAGTGTATGTAAATTTTGTGAACGTTGTAAAGTATTTTGATCCATTGTGCTAAAAAAACAAGAGAGAAAAGGGTTATGAACCTGTAAAACGCCTGTGGATGTGGACGAATGAAGAAAAGTACTCTTACTTTTAAAATGTCACCGTGTCTTTTCCTTGTAACTCATTAGGTATAGCGCGAAATGCCCACTTTATTTCTCGTTGATTTTCGTCGCCTGCAGGTTTGACTTTCATTTGCAACAGATGATATCTATAGAGCAACTGAAGAACTCACAAGATTTCATAACCTGGATGAAAAAACAAATCGGATGATGAATTATCGTTGTAGACGTTTTACACATAGTGTGTGTGGTTTGTGTGTGTTGGGGTGTGTGTGTGTGTGTGTCTTTTAATGGAATTGCTAGCATTATCACATATCTACAAATACGTTTTTAACGTCATTGTTAACTTTCTATTTATCAGGTATGACTATCACAAATGTCATTAGAAAGAACATAATTTATAAATTTCTTGATGTACTTCGGCGAGAATAAAAACCCTTTGCTCGACTTGAATATCAAAAAACATTGTTTCGACTAGAATAAAACACACTCAGAATTATAATTGAATGAAAAACATATCATAAAAGATACCAAAATTTTCAAACATATAAAAAATGTAATATATAGTAATTTTTCCACTTCGATAAAAGGCAGTCAAAATCAGCTGCAAATTCTTGTAGTACTGTGATTCGGTGTACAAGGTTGATTTTGACCTATCTCAATTAAGCCTTCTCCTCTGAAATGAATAAGATTGAAATATTCATAGCATTGCAACATAACTAATTACACAACAAACGAACTTGTGATCCCCTATCACAGCACGACCGATGTAAATGTACCTTTCAGTACACTTGGGATATCAATCAGCTTCAATCCATTTTATCTAAAATTTGTAGTTTCTTGCTTCAATGTGTCAAACAAACCAAAATTATAAATACATTTGCCGTAAATATAACCGAAATTGTACCATCACCCATGAACCGCGCCAATTTCTAGACGCATAACCCCCGCAGCCGCGGCCAGTGGTGTAAGCCTGCTATTAACTAAACCGGGGATCCGTCTGCTCATCATACAGTCCACGGTAAGGGTATTTAGCCGCTACTTTGTTTTCATTGTAGACTTCTGGACCCATCTTTTTCACTTCATGCGGGGACAATTGGAAGAGTAATTATTAAGAACAATATACAGATGTTGAATCTTAAAAAGTATTTGAGTATGGGAATACAGCCAATTTTTTGGAAAAAATAAAGATTTGATGACGTCACGCATTGATTGGTTTATATTTTGCTTCGGGTGACCCATTCAGTTAAAAATGACGTCCGTAGCCCTACATTGGAAAAAAAACCGATATCGTCAATCGTACGTCGTTTTTGAATGCAGTGGGGAAGAGGTAATTTTGTAACTGTTTACATAATAAACAGTGTCTTTTTGGAAAATAAATAGCACTCTGGGCAGAGGGTCATATGTACAGACTTGATTTAACATAGTCGATTTATATATCGGGGTCGCGCCCCGAAGAGCAAACTGATACATGATACCTGACACGTGACCACTGGTACCTGACACTTGACAACCAAACTATTCATCTCTTTACCTGTTATAACTACAATACGGCAAAGCAGCAAGCATTCTGTACCTCTCCGTTGTCACAGCGCAAATCGATCAAGATGTGAGACGATACTGTAGTAAAGACTAGTTTCAATGCATTTGAAGGCGTATTAAAGACACTTTCGAACTAACACCTATAGATGATATCTTCGCTCTTCTACCTAACTGCTTGATAGCCATCCGTTAGAGCGTCGTGCATGTAATCGAAGGTCGCCGGTTCGAATCCGGCCAGCGCAATGGTTTTGTTTTCAACACTATCGTGCTCTGGCCATCTCCATTGAAAGATTAATAAATATAGATATTTTCAATGCAGTTTTCAAAGGGCTAGTGTGGTCTTTTCATGACGTACTTACCATCTCGGGGAAACTATTATCTTAAATTGTTTTTTTCAACATGTTTCAACTTCAAATCATGGCAAAATATGCTCCTTAGTGATGCCATTAAACAGTCCTAGTAGCGTGTCATTCCACGCATTAATTTGGAAAACATTTAACCTTGCATGCAATAACATTGGTTCCGAATTTGACACCCGCACTTGGTTTACATCCGATTCATGTATGACTTTCAGCTGTGCTTTTAATTTGGTTTTGTATTGAATGTACACAAAACTCCGAAAACTTCCCCTGCAAAATTAATCTCTATCAAACATAATACCTTGAACATCGCGGCCATGGCTACAAAGCTACGCGCTCTGTAGCCATGCGCACCTATACACTCTAATATAAAACAGCCCTATTATAATGATATACACCCCAAACCATTCACTCCTGGTTAATTGCGTCCGATTGTATGCATTTATGTGGAACTTAATCCGTCCAAATTGAAGCGAAACTAGGGAGTTAATGGCTTCATTGGTTATATCTTAAGGCATCAGCTGACCAATCGATAGCAATTTTTGAAACACCGTGCCACAACTTTGAATTCTTAAAACTATAGGCCCCATAACAGGAAATTACTTCTATCATGCAATTTATGCTTTTTATAGCTTTTTTGAATAGACGTAAAACAGCATAATAAATATTGGAGTGTACGATCGAGTTATCGACTGTACTATTCTCACTTGGCACTTTAGAAAAGTTGCGTCTTCCCATTATCCAATGTCATTAACACGACAAGGGAAGAAGGACGTGTCCGTGTGCTTTTTTTGTTCTGGTCTGCTCGTTGATAGAATGCGGAATATTGCATGACTCACTTAAAGGCACTATCAGTGATTTGCTAAATCAGAAAATTTAAAAATATCAAAAATCATATTTTTTGCATTTTTAGGACAAGTTAAGGTGCCTTAACATCCCTGCAAGTGCTAAGTCTGAAAGTAAAGACAAAAGCGGATAGTCGGATAGTCATTACGTCCGTACGGACACTTACTGCACATGTAATTGAAGGGGATTCATATCTTTTAACTCTGCGTTTTTTCCTTTTTTCTAACAACTTCCGTGCAAAAAATAACTTACGAGAATTCTTACAGCATATCCTTTACTTTTAATCCATTCCAGCCAAATTTTAAATAGTTTGCTCTCGAGCTAACAACGATATTATAAGTTAATTCTATGTCCCGCTGTGTCTATCTCTATTAACGCCTTTGTGTATGAATGTGTGTACATCAGCTTATAGCTGTCTAAATGTCTCCATCTGAGTGCGTAAAATGCCATCTGTGATTGTGTGCTGGCATTTATGTGTGTGTGAGTGTGCGTGGACGTGCATGTACGTAATTGTTTGTATGTGGACATTTATTTCAGAAGAAAGAGCCGAGGCGCGCAAAAATTGCTATAAAACCACTAAAATTTATCGTGAATATTGCAATATAAGGTAGACAAACAAAGAGAGAAACTCTATTTCTGAAATATTGTTGTGTCATTTTTATACAGTTCAATGGAAAGCAATTTTCAAGTCTACCGTTATATTTTTGTCCGATATATAAGTTTAAACTCTTAGGCATCAAAAATAAAATTATTGAAGTAGATTGCTATTTAAACACAAAATATGAGTTAAGTATTAAAAGGTGTCACAAATAGGCGTTGCTGGCAAGGTAACCGAGCCGAAGGAAAACTGGACCAACCAGTTCATACACGGTTCCCAAAAGATTAGTTCCCGCCCTAAACTTCAAGGGACATTCTTTGAATAACTTCACTTAGAACTGGATGATTGGAAAATCACTTTTAAACTGGTTTTTGAAGAGAGGAACATGTGGTTCTACTGCAAAAATGATGCTTCAGAACAAGTAGCACTTGCCGTAATCAAAGGCCAAAGTCAAGAAATGATTCAAGTTACAAACAACGGATTTCAGGTCCTTTCTTTTATATATTCATGCGGTCTGAATAAAATAAGTTAAAACATTAACAATAGGCAAAACAAATAAACAAACAAACAAGACAATATGCAGGCAAAAAAAGAAAACAGAGGGAAGCTTGATATTCATCAGTATCAGTAAAAAAAGGGCATTTTCTTTGCATATGCTCTTTTTATGAAAGAAAGAGGTTTGAAATGTTTGTTTGAAGTGCCTGTTTCAAATCAAAATAAGGGGTAATTTGCCTTTGCATTTCAGGGTGAGACGCCAATTTTTCAATCCATCTGCACTGATGACATCGTTTGCAGCATTTATACCAGCTTTTACCAATTTGCTGAGTCTGTTGAGGCATGTGGTTCCATTGCTCGCTGGGTAATTCAACCAAGTTGAGCCAGTGTAGCGTTCCCCATTGTGTCGATCTGCTTCAAATTTCCACTGGTGTTTGCCTTACACCCATCTCATGTCTGCATAAATTGTCTGGCTTGTGTGTTTGCCTGTGAGGTTTAAGCTTATTTACTTCAGACGGCAATGATAAAATGAAATGAAATGAAATCATTGTTGTTTTGGTAAATTGACAATGGGTGACTTTGTCCTTAAATACTGTTTAAAGTGAACTTTTTGTGGAAAAAAAAACGTCATAATTGGGGGAAAATTGGAAGTGTGTGCTGATACCTAAAATGGCTTTGAAAAGCAACAACTGTTTTAGGCCCAATGTTTCCGTTATGATTCAAGACTTTTTCAAATTTCCTAACATCCAGCTCAAGTAAGGTTATGCAACGAAATGTCGTCGAATTTTAGGGGGAACTTATTTTTGGGGGAACCCCTTATAAGGTATGGAAACGACATAATCACGTAGCAATAAAAAGGTAAATTATAAAAAAATTCTTCAAACTTAATCCGTTGCGTAGATAGTACAGCTACATGCAATGGGTCCCGGCAGGGGTGCTAGGCGAAAGAGTAATGGACCATCCCAGAGCTGTTAATCTACCATCATCACTGTAGGGTCCATTCCAAGCTCTTCCAACATAGACAAATATGCGGGACTTTGCTATTAATGGCCTTAATGGCCAATATATCCTTAAGGACATTGTTTTTAAATGCTAATTGGTTGAAAATAGCAACGAATCAACTAATGTTTAGAACAAACAACAAATCGAGTGAATTGAAGTCCTGTAAAAAATGTACTTAGAAATAATTTAGTCCGGGAGGGGAAGTCAAAACAACCGCCCCGATTATGTTGTTAAGAAAGCATCAGTCGGATGCCGAAAAAAATTAATAACCACAGCCGATTTAGACCTTTAACCAACGAGCATTACATCCCTTCCAGTAATCCTTCTGCAACATTTTAAAGTCACAGTTTAAGTTTGAGGAACCAAATATTTCTCAAACTTTGAACGTGATTCGGTTGTAGACCACCTTACGAGAACGTTTCGAAAGTTTTATTGGACAAACAAAAGCAGAAAGAAAACTGAAAAACCCTTGTTTTGAACTGGAAAGACTATCCATACTCGTTCCATTTATAGGAAAACCATGCTTTGAAGTTCTGCCGTATACACGAAAGAATACTAAATCATCCATTTATTACATAAAGACGGCGTATTCGGATAGTCGCTTCAGGTAGTTTTGTGATCTAAATATATAGCCCACGGCATTCACCAAAAATATGCAAAAACAAAAAACTAGGCTTCGAAAAAATGGGGGCGCTTCTCTCTGGGGCAATGTCCTCGTGCCTTTAACGTTTTAAACTGTACCTTGAGAATTTTGTACGAGTTCAAAGTCGTTTGGAATACGGAAACAAAAGAAGATGATAATTAAAAAGAACAAACAAACAAACATAATATTAATAAGGTATTAGGGAATTATAAGATTGATCGATTGAGAGCTTTGTTTGTTTATATGGAAAAAGCGAAACTACCCCAATATTTATATATGACCTTTCTACATCCACAGAATGATGAAGCCACGAGGATGTCTATGTATATAACTAATCTACCCGATTTCTCCTGAAAGAAAAGCAAATATTCCTTTTCTCTGGAAACTAAAAACGAATGAAGAAATCAAGCCCAGGTTTAGCGTTTCGTCGAGTGATGCAGCCGTGAAATGGAACAAGGCGGTTAGGAATACATTATTCACAAAAGGGTTATCGAATAAAAAACTACGCCTATAGCATAGTTAGAAGCCATAAACATTAAAATTACGATACTAAGCCATCGTGTTGGCCGAGATGAAACGGATGATAACAAACATAAGTTACATTACAAAAAACTGCACATCGCAAATCAAAATTTGTCAAGGTTCCATGAAATTTCGAATTAACACATTATACACTTGGATATAAAACAAGTATGCACTACAAAGCATATCAATGTGCAAACTCTATTTCCAGAACAGCTTCAAGGTGAACTAAAGTCTAAATGCCTTTAATACTACTTTGAAAATTATGCATTCATTCATTTATAATACGTAGAGCATGCTAAAAACATCTTTTTTGTTCGGTAATGACAACTGTTCTTTAATGAAAAGACCAGTTAAAGCCACTATCAGTCATTTTTTTACGAAATTCAAAATGCGGATTTTGTCTCTAAATTGCTAGAGATAGGTTATATCAACATCTTATATTACTGAAGCGGTATTGAAGATGCCATTTACGACTGTTTCTAGACCTTAAAAGTCGGATCCCGACTTTTATAGTAAAAAAAAAAAAGCACAAAAATCACAATTTCTTGACAAATACGGCGTGTTACACTTAGCCACTTACAGGGGCCATTACTACAACCATTTACTATACAACAGTGCAAAAAAATTAACTTTGATGAAAAATAGGGGGCGCGGTTTGTTTACATAGTGAAGAAATCGCTGATAGTGGCTTTAACGTTTCCAACGCATTAGCCTTTGTATAGTGGTAACCAAAGTAACCAACGCTGTATGGTGTTGTGCAGTAGCGCTTGACGGAATCAATGGCAATACTACATTTGCATACTTAGGACTTTTATATGAAGCGTCTACCGAATTTCATTGTTGAGCACTCTGGGGAACGATTAAAAAATAATTGCAACGGATTTCCTTGTTATTTGTAAGATGTGTCCATGGATTTTCAGGTAATTTATTCGTTGGAAGCTAAATAGAGCGTAACACAATTAATAAAAGGATTCTGGGCGACGGGTTGCTGAAGTCTTTTAATCAAATAGCCATTGTTTTCGGGTGCCTAGCTTGTCTGGAATCGGGGAACTAAGTTTCAATTCTTGATAAGCCACTTTCCAAGGTATTAAAATGCCTCGACTACTAGTATTTATTACAGGTTATAAACGGTTAGCTGAAAGGATCTCAAATTGACACTTTTGAATACATTAATTTGTAATGTAACATTGCCGTCACATTGATTACATTTATGTTGAAACTCTTTACAAACCCTAGTCTTACCAAAAAGGTGGTTACCCCTAGTGAACTTTCAGCCGCCCCGGTGCGCTAAAATGCCAAAAGCTTTCATAAAAGCTTCCAGGTAATCATTTTCTCTTCCTTTCCTGTCATTTTAGCGAAAAAGAAATGTGAAGGTAGCGCCTTTACCGGGGTTAGAGACTAGATTATGCCTTCAATGTCAAAGGGTAGGGGGTGGTTACCACCCAAGAAAAATTTAGGGGAAATAATGTGGCTCTAAACCTCATAGGTTTATATAAATCTAGTAAATTGCCATCATTACAGCTGAAAACCGCATGAAAACCCCAAATTCCTACCTTTTTAAGCGCAAAATTTATTTTTCGCCTATTTTCTGCGGAAAATACCGATTTTCCTGACTCGCGGACTTTATGACGTCATTGTGACGCCATACCAGGTATGTTAGTACTTATTTTGGTATCAATGGAAAGAGGAACACCATAGTTATCACCTGTGTATCTAGACCTGACTCTTTGAGGGGAATCCCGGGGGCGGAAGGACTCTAATAGCCGAAAATAAGCTGATTTTTCATGTTTTGGCATGAACCCCCGGGGGCGCACGCCCCCGAAAGCACCCCCTCCCAGATACGCCACTGGTTATCCACAAATACACATGCACAAATGCATGTATATTTGTGTGAAAGTTGAAATGATAGAGTGACATTTAAAAAATAAGAGTACTCTGCTTGTGTCGTATGTCCACACCCATAGGCATTCTACAGGTTGGTTCATAAGTTCATATTAAAATAATTAATTACTAACTTAAAATAATACTGCTATATTACTACGCCCCACTACTTGTACTCTTAATTTCAAAGTTAGTCACGTGATATTATATACCCAAACTTTACCCAAATGAAAATGATATTTTTCCACTTTTTTAATTTGATATCTGTGGATTTTATTTTATCATAAAGAATGGGTAATAGAGCATCTTGCCTGAAAAATTGTTCATTTTGGTTGAGTGGTTCTCAATTTTAAGTTGGTTGCTCCGATTTGGATAAAAAATGGTGCAGATTTTTGGTGGAGCTTATAGGATCAAAATAAGGAATAGTTTTGAGTGTCTCAAATGCTTGTTTAAGAAAGTAGGGGGACACAAGGTCAAGTCCCATTGAATGCAATGGACGTTGACCTTCTGTGCCCCCTACATCGGTAACTAAGTATTTTAACAGTCAAAACTATTCGGTGGCTAGGTCACTGCCTGGACGAGGGTCCTTTTCTAGATGGACTATTGTCTTGTTACGTCTATGGAGTGTGCGGGAAATTATTTTCAGTTGTATGGTGCAGTCCACCTAATAATGAAACTAGTGGAATCGCTATTGTGATATTGAATTTTATTGGGGGTACATACGAAAGAGATAAAACGACCAATAGATGACTTCTTAATAAAGGTAAAAGATGGCCGCCTCCGCAAATGCTATTTATTAATTAAAAAAGTGCTAAACCTGGCCTTTTCTTCGACCAATTTGTTACTGGTTCCAAATTATTTTGAATCTAAAACATAATGCGTAGGCTAGTGTTTAATTGGTTTGACAAAAATATACTGGTTCATTGTGCTAAGATTTAGACGTGTTTTTCTGCCTCTGCATCAGATAATGGTTCAGCACAATGGTTCAGCATTATGTTGCCACCGCAAAAATTTTCACCCGGCATCTCAGATTATCTATAAACACTGAATCTCAATCTGGAGTTACCGAATATATGTTTCTAAAACCCATTACCTTTAGAGTTGTTGTTTCTTCAAAGGAATATCCAACTGAAACAACAAAATTTATTCCAAGGAACAATACAGTGCTAACCTTCAAAACTAATTTGCATTTAAAAAGTGTACGAATGAGCTCATCTTAACGTATAATGCTTAGTCTTTACTAATCAGGTTTCTCATCTACTTAATTTGGTCACGGTCAAGTGTCCATTAATCTCAAAACCAATATCGAGGGTTTAGTTTGCAAGAAGGCCAATCTGGAAATAGCTGCCATTCTCAGTTTGGTTCTTATTAAGTGTTATACCTGCCATATCTAACATGTGGCAGCTAGTGCAGGCTGGGCCCTTTTGCCCTTAAACTCTCGACTATTAAGTGATTATGTGCGTTAGCACGTTATGGCTCTCCCATCCTTAATATTGCTATATTTATCTAATAATTTAAACAAAAGATATGTTGTCAAGCTTTACGAAAAATCACAACTGCATGATTTATTAGCGTGTGGCCTTGATATTATTCACGCCGTGTTGGGGGAGTAGGACTCCAGGAACGATGGCCATATTGTAATGGTAGCACTTTGCTTTTAAATTTATTAATTGCAACCTTTGGAGGTGATGTCTATAGAGGCTGTCAGTTTGACGTCACCCTCGGCCCATCTCCGCAAGTTGGTCTCAAACATTAAAGGGCAGGACTTTGATTTGAATACGGCCAAGCGTGTAATTGAAATTACGAAAACAACAGCGGAAAGGACCAACAGCATTATAATAATGAATATAATAATAATCAAAGCCAAACCATGCAATCATGACTTTTCCCCATGCGGTAGTGTCCACGTTGTTCATAATGAACATAAACTTGACTTTAATACGAACAACAAAACAAACCGTGACAGAACAAGCTGTGTCGACCGTGAGGGTGGACATGAACAGGTGTTGTTTGCAAATATTCCAAGCTGGCAAAGACAGAATTAGCAATGCCCTGAAATGCATTTAAAGCGGGGACATTGGCCAATCAGAGTTGAGGAATAATGATGATTATTTATACCAGGCTTCCGAGTGCGTACAGAGAAATCTTTGTATGTACAGCTTGTTCAAGTTCCCGGATGCAATAAAAATTCTCTTTAATATTGTATCGCATCCGGGCATTTGTAGCGAGAACGACTCATTGACACACGTATGATCTAGACTAGTACTAGACTGGGATGTTTGTTTTGAGGTCAAGCCTGATATGTAAATAATAATAAATAAGATTGAATGGCTTTGAGTAAGATACAAGAATATATTGCACTATATTTTTTTAAAAATATTGTACTCGTCTTCGTTCGACTCGTACAATATTTTTTAGCTTCGTGCAATATATTCTTGTTTTTTTTTTTTTTTTTTTTTTTATATCATACTCAAAAAGCCATTCAATAATTATATAAAGATCCCATCAGTCTCGGAATATAATTATAACAAAATTAAAAGGCACTTTCCGTGATTTGTAAAATCAGAAAATTTACAACCTACATCTGAAATCAGATTTTGCATGCCTTTGTAAACAAGTATAGGATACCCTATGATGCATAACCTGCAAGGACCAAATGCAGGCAAAGAAGGCAAAAGCGGGCTTTTATTATTACTTTCCGAAACATCTAACTATGTTTGGAGTCACCCACATTTCAAAATAATGAAACAACACAAGTTCTGATTTACGCTAATGATTCATTCAGAATGCAATCGCATCACCTGTTTGCACCCCCTGCACAGTACCTGATATCGACACCAACAAAGAGGTTGAAAGACTAATATTACAGTGGTGAGTCAAAAAAACTTGACCTGATTGTGTCAGCAATTTGAATTTTTAAGTAATATATATCTAACTATTTTGTATCATCCGAAAGCTGGGTTGCATTATCTTTAAGTAATGCAAAGATCATTCACATCGGATAGGTATAGCACCGAGCTACAGTCGTTTGAAACAAGTAGTCAGTTTTTGCTAGTCCACGGATTCACATTGAAAGGAACGGCGTTCAGCGAAGGAAATCCGTGTCCAGAAGAAAATCCGGCTATTATTCACTGCAGATTCTTGATTCGAAATGGAACTGACTCGGCCTATACTTAACCGATTGGAATGATCTTTGACAGCACCTTAAAGATAATGAAATAAAGCTTCCGTAGATACCAATATGTTTAGATATATATTATTTAAAAATTCAAATAGCGGACACAATCAGGAGGTCAATGTTTTTTTTACTCACCCTGTCATATGTTATGATAACCCGCACATAGAATAAAATGACACAGATCATTGCTAAAACATTTTTTTCGACATTTGTAAATTATGATTTATTACATCATCGATGAAAATTAAGGACAGAGTATTATGATGCCTCGTGGCGACGTCAAAGGTCAGAATACATTTAAAACACAAAACAAATGAGACTTGTGCCCAATGTGATTTGAATTGTATTATAATAACACTGTTTAATGAGTTTAATCAGTTTGGTTCAAGAATTTGGTATGTCCAAAAAATATACATATATAATAAAATTACACACAATGATTTCAGTTATGATACTTATTTAGAGTCCACTAATGTCCAGAGTTAAAAGAAGCGTTGCAGTTCACGATGATATGTCCTCACGCGAAGACTCCAAAATGACAGCGTACAATTTCACATAAATCCATGGTATATATTCCATGTGAATCTTCTCAGTCCCGAACATAACTTTTGTCTAGGAGTTCAAGCCTTCAAGGCGACGAGTTTTTTTCACTCGGCGACACTAATATTTGCCAATAAAATTACAGGTTTCTACCCCCATCAGTCTGCCGCCAATGTCCTTTCATTTAGGACCACAAACTGGAATCCTTTTGATTCCAAACACTGAAGCCTTCTTTGGCTTTCAGCTCCGGTGGCTTTACATAAACATAAATCTGGATTATGTGATGCACCAAATCTACCATTATTGTAGATTCAAACTAGCTAACACTATACTGTATAGCTCCTGATTTACTACTGATGGCACTGAGTCTTTCCAGTGAGAAGTATTTAACTGCTCACAGCTAGATTCCCACTATCTTACTATAATTTGGGCTAATCGTTGGATGATTGTATATTGGATGTTCGCAAAAGGCTCCGCCAGTTTCCGATCCCCTATCACTAAGAATAATCATTACAGTATCATCATCCATAAAAAATAACCTTTCATTGACCAATCATATTTCCATAAATTACACGTCTGCATTGCACCATCTTACCAAAACATAACAGCATGGGCAACCCAAATTTGCAATCTGTTGATCTTAAAGCATAACAAGTTTGATCAGGTTCTAAGTTTAACACGGGGAATCCCACTCATCTCTTGCTTGATGTAAATGACTTTTGCACAAAACAACACTAGGGGGAATCACCCTTTCTCTTTTTCATAATAAACAAAGTCTTTTCCCGGAGAAATCTTTTCTCTAATAAAATTGACAATAAAAAAAATTTTTATTCACAAATATGGAGGCAATAAAAAACAGTATGGTTAAAACAATTTTGATGATGCTATCTTTAACAATTGACATTAACTTTGGACAAAAAAATCTGAGGGGTGTAGATTTTTGGAGTTACAGATTTTCAGAAAATAGCTTTATATAAAAAAATACTGCTTAATATTTTTACAAAAACACTTGGGGATGCAATTCAGTTATATCTTCCGCCTAAAATGTCGGTTGCATAACGGAGGAAAAACATATTCTGGGTTCGGTTGTCGGATTAAAAAACAACTAAGATTGAAAATTGTACTGTTTTACCACACGGTATGGTATTAGCATACCCATATTCAGTTGCTTTCAGTTTTCTTGCGTTTTTAAGGAAACGGTGTCACCTTGTAATTGGGAAGATTTATTAATGTGATGCAATGGTAGTACAGAGAGAGAGAGAGAATTAAAGAAAAGACAGATAAAAATAGAAACGACGGCCATTAAAATAGAAACTGCTGGATTTTTTTTTCTCACGAGAAATAACTTACCAGGCATAATTATAGAGTTGGACTTTTCATTGTTAATCATGTAAGAGTCGGCAATACGCGATTTCGTAAGTATTAAAAACCTGAAAACACGTAAATCCATTGTATTGCAATGAACCTTGAAGGAAGAATATTAATGTGTAGCACGCCAAGTAGACCGGATCGGAGCTGGGGTGGTCCCATTTACTGCACCCACCTTTGCCTTGCTCCCAGTTGAATTCAGGAGCCGGACGGAATAAAGTGCCGGGAATACTGTACTTTATTCGTCCAAGGCTGACTTCAATTCAACGGGAAGCAAGAAAAGGGGGTCACAAAATGTACCAACCCACATGAGCTGTGAAATAAGGCAGTGAAATACATTACGCCAGAAAGCAGTTATCGACTGCCAACCTACGCCCATAGCATAGAAGCCATCGCATTGCGATGTTTGCCAAGCTACCAATATGCGTGTTATGCAAGGTGAACAAGATATTACAACTAACCGTTACAGACACTGTTAATCGGAAACACATTCTCACGATCCAGAAACTTCATAGTAACACATTATATATGTGGGGAATTCATTTAACACTCCATTGGGCTCGTGGATGTGAAAACCGCATCTGTTTTGTAACGGATGATGGTGATCAGAGGTCAAGATCCGGCGTAAGCTATTGTAAATTTAAACATTATCAACGCAATAAAGCAATTTTACGAAATTCATACTTTCGACCCAAAATTAGTTTGTATATGATTATTAATTTAAGGTTATGTGTCGTGGGGGGAACTGCTTCCACACCTGAAGAAAGCTATACGAGATTTGTCGTGGAATGTGGATTCGTTGTTTGCGGATCGGTCAAGAAAAATAAGTATTTTTTCGACAAAATATCTAGCGTTACTTTTTAAGCTATTTTAGGGATTTATCTGGTCGGGGTAACCTGATCGTCAAACCTCGTTCCCCCACCAATCAATTTGAGATTTGGTTTCAGAAGACGTTCATATTTTCCCATTACCCCGGGGGCCACACGAAATGTTTCTTTTTGCTGTTATAAACCGTCTCCTTTGGTCGAATCACATGAATTAACCACACACTCTCCTGTGGTCCTATGGTAGACAAGGTTGTATACATTTTTGTTTCTATACTCACCTCAAATTTCTTGGATCTAAAACTCATCCTTTATAGATTTATTAATTAGGGACCCATCAGTGTTAGCATTTAAATTATCTCTATTGCATTAACATTTAAATCTATTAGATTTGATGGAACAATCTGATTGATCTAAGAAAATAGAATTTAAAATCTATTTTGATTGGTCTTTAACTATAATATTAACTTTTAATCTAATTTAACTTTTTTAGATTTTAAGGTGTACCCAAAGAGCTGGACCTAAAAGTTTGGCATCAGACGTTTGGTAAGATGCTTCCATTAACCAGGGGCGTCCCCAGACCATTTTAATGTGGGGGGGGGGGGGGTGTGTTGAGTTCTGTTGCCGACCAAACCCATGGTCCGGAGTCCGGATTATCACATTCTCCTGCAAACAAACCAAACAACAAATTAGGGGAGAGGGCGCCAAAAATCAGCCCTCAAAAAATGTAATTTCCGAAATAACTGCCGAGAAGTGAACATTTGCCGACATATTTTTTTAAGTGGGGAGTCAGTTGTCACAGCCCCCCCCCCCCCGGGGATGGCCCTGCATGGTACATCATATGAAAAATTGGACCATAATCGGGTTACACGACAAGTCAATCACCGCATGAAGCTGGAATTGGCTATTACATGCAGTATTGTCCCAAGATCACATGGAGATATTGGGCCAATATAGGCCAAATATTTACTCAATATCGGACCAGTATTGCTACAGTTAATCGTCCAATATTATTTGCTCAACGCCCAACATGGGACCAATATTGGGCCCGGGCCAATGTGGCACAATATTGGCCAATTCTTGGTAATAGAATTGAACCAATATGGGAATATATCAATATTTTTATTTGCAAAATAATCTTATTTTCCCCCTGCTTTATTTAAATAAATTAAGTAAATTTGAATTTGAGCTAGTCAAACTAGTTTATTTTTTTATTGAAATTGGTATTATATAGTATATATTTTTGAAAATTGTGTTCTGATCAAAACCCAATCGTCCTTGAGAGATTTTAGCGTATTTCTGTATGTTTTAATTGTTTTCTCACCCTGCTATTTTTTCACAGCAAAAATTAGCCTTAAGCCAATATTGGGCCAACGGTTATCCAATAATTGGCTCTATTTTGGCTGTTGGTCGATTGCCAATATGATGCGCCAATATTAGCCATTAAGGATGCAGATATGAAGCCGATATCACATTGCCCATGGAAAAACCAAATAGTGGCCCAATAACGTTAGCCACTTGATGCCGATGCCAAGATTACCGATGGGGGAACCATTATTGGGCCAATATATGCGTGATATCTTGGGGTGTATTTTTCATTTCGTCTGCAACGGTAATAGTTATTTACCACTTTCCTTAAAACTTATCGACACATCGGTAAAACTATGTCGGAATCATCATACTTGATTGTTCACTATTAAATAGTCTTCAAAAAGCCGACTGTGCAGTGCATTCATATCGTCACGAATCTTCCAACACAGGCCAATCGACCAAAAGTCACAGTTCGAGATATCGGCGATTAAAGTATTAGGGAATTATGAACTTGCATATCTAAAATTAGAAGAAACATTTTCGGAAAATGATTTATGTGGTGTAATATTGTGGGTATTGAAACGTTCTTCATGTTGAGCACGCTTTCAATTCAAGTATACTTTGTTTTCCTTGCTCAAAATAGCGATTGTGTCTATGTCCAAAGGGACGAATGGTATTCGCCTGTTGGCGTTACTCAAAAAAGAGTCATCGATCGCCTCAGTGGCATTACCGTAAGCCCAATTTTAAAGGGGGACATAGTTAAAATCAGCTGGTTTTGGATAATCTGTTTCCCCACAGTTTGCAATTTGTGGCCTCATATTGAAATCTGTTCCCACAGATTACGTAATCTGTTCCCACAGTTTGCCATCTGTTCCCACAGATTGCAATTATTGTTACCACAATTATGTAATCTGTTCCCACAGTTGCAATCTGTTTTCGCCGATTGCAACATGTTCCCACAGATTACGTAATCTGTTCCAACAGATTGCATCTGTTCCCACAGATTAGTATCTGTTCCCACAGATTGAAATCTGTTTCGCACAGAGTACGTAATCTGTTCCCACAGATATGTTAATCTGTTCGCACAGATTGCAATCTGTGGAACAGATTGCAATCTGTTCACAGATTGCTCTGTTCCCAAAGTTGCACAATGTTCCACAGTTTGCAATCTGTTCTAACAGATTAGTAATATGTTCCCACAGTTTGCAATTTGTGGCCACAGATTGCAATTCTGTTCCCACCCAGATTGCCATCTGTTCCCACAGCTTACTTAATCTGTTCCCACAAATTACAGATTGCAATCTGTTGGGAACAGAGTACGTAATTTGTGGGAAAAGAGTAAAATTTTGGGAACAGATTGCAATCTGTGCGAACAGATTGCAAGATGTGGCCACATATTGCCCATCTGTGGCGAACAGATTGCATCGGTGGAAACAGATTACGAATCTGTGGGCACAGATAACGCAAATCTGTGGGAACAGACTACGTAATCTGTGGGAACAGATTACGTCATCTTGTGGGAACAGATTGCATCTGTGGATAACAGATTTAGTAATCTGTGGGAACAGATAGTAATCTTTGGGAACAAGATCTACACGCTAATCTGTGGGAACAGATTACGGCATCTGTGGGAACAGATTTGCCAATAGTGGGAACAGATTACGTAATCTGTGGGAAAGATTGCAATTCTGTGGGAAAAATGTTGCAAAACTGTGGGAACAGATTACATAAAACTGTGGGAACATATTGCAATCTGTGGGAACAGATTGTAAACTGTGGGAACAGATTACGTTATATATGTGGGGAAACAGATTGCAATCTGTGGAACAGATTGCAACCTGTGGGAACAGATTTGCAAACTGTGGGAACAGATTGCAAATGTGGAAAAAGATTATCCAAAACAGATATTTTAAACTATGTCCCCTATGGGGTTCTTAGGATTGAACATTTGAACATTTAAAAAAACAAAAGTTTTTGCCTGGGAGGGCCGCTAGAAATGACTATGCTTTGTATGATTTTGTAGCCGTCATCATCTCTTATAGGCAAAATATGCCAATGAAGTTAGAAAAGAGGACTGATGAGGTCTAGTGTTTTATATTTTGTAAATTAAGAATTGATTTGATCAAATCTTAATGTAAAAATATTACATCAAGCTATGAATATATTAATTTTGAATGGAAAACCTGTAAAAGCTGTATTTTACGGGGTTTTGTTTTTTTTTTTTTAAGTTCTTTTCTTGTAAAATGTATAGATTTTTACTGTAAAACTTTAGTACTTAATAGTATAATTGAAATCATAATAATGTTACGATATTGCAGCATAGGCTAACATGTGGAAGTAACTAGGCATCCAAAGTGATGTCTAAAATTTGGAAACCCTGGGTTTTGTGAATTATTGGACATAATAACTTCCATAAACCATAAACGTTAAGTGGAGAAGTTGTGATTTATATGTTTATTGCTTGAAGGGTATATTCTGTTTGCAGAGTAAAAAGAATCAAACAGTCAAAGATCACTATTTTATCTAGAAGAAAGCTTTTCAAAGACTTCTGACGTTTAATTTCAATTCAATTGCCAAAATTTCTGATTATCAAGTGGTATTTATTGAACTGCAGAATGATAATTTTTATATTAAATATCTTTTCGTTATTGAATTGAAAGGAAATAATTTCTCTAGCTACTTAAATAAATGAAGTGGTAAATCGGGTTGGGCATTCAATTATTTTCAGTAATTTCAATGAGTAATCTTTTAATGTATACCATTAATCATGTATTTCTTCAATTAAGATGGCTGATAATGTGATAATAATTTTTCTACAGCACCTACAAAAACCAGGGTGTTAAATTTAACCCGCGGTTTTTCTAGGAGGATCACACCAAGATGTGTAAAATCAACAATTGGTGGTATTTACACCCCATTGTGTTATTTTAAACACCAAATAGTGTTAAATAACACCAGCAAGTGTGGGAATTTTTGAACACCTCTTGGTGTGGTCCTCCTATAACAGGTGATGTTAAGTTTAACACCATATGTTTGCAGTGTTGTCCAATCACATACTTTATTGTCGCTTATTTAGTCTACACAAGAAATTTCAGTTAGTTTAATATTAATCAACTAAGTTGCTGAAACTTAAAATAACTCGAGTATGGGGTAATATAGCAAAGACAAGAGAAAAAAAACGAAAAACGATTTTGAGGTACTATGTTTTACATATATTATTAATCTTAATTTGGCTGTAAATTAATCATTTAATTTAACTTTCATACATGTAAGCCTATCTACTGAGATGGGACCTCGATTAACCAATACTAACTACGATACTATGCACCTTATATACAGGGAAATATATAAGAACAATTGACATTTAATGCTTACTTTCTTTTCAAATTAATATATTGCAAATTAAATGAACTAATATCATAAAAAAAACGGATGGGTTTCAACAAGAGTTTTTGAACAATCTATAAAAAAATTTTAAGGGAAATAAGTTGCCTATAATTAGTTCTTGTTGTGACCTTTCATTCTGGTGTTACAAATTGTCTTGTGTTGTTATATAACTTTGAATTAAAAAAAAAAAAAACTGATTTTGAATTTGTTTACTATTACAAGCTTCAACAATAAATTTATTCCACAACAGGTGTAAACTGAGTAATTGTTACTATTTTTGCACAATTTACCGTAACATAATACTGTATGTTTATGTTTAACTTTCTCAAATGAAATAAAGGGTATTTGTGAAATTAATTCTCAGAAACGTTATTAAAAAGTTTTGTAATGATATATTTCAATAATTAAAAAAAACCTTTAACTATGTCTAAAACAATTAAAAAGCGCGCTAAAAAATGTGCCTTTAGAAGTAAACTCCTTAATCTAATTGGAATTAGAACAAAATGCGCGCAAAGCGCGTAGAAATTTACCAATTTTAAAAAAAAGTGTTTATCAAAAATTTTGAGGTTATTTTGGTCAAAAACACATTGAACGGGCATCAACCATTGGGGAATGATCGTATTGTCCATCCCCCTCATCAAAAATTTGGGGCTATATTCCCCCACCCCCGGGATTATACGCATATGAAAAGGATTCAGAAAAAGCAAAAATACTTTTTGTCCAATTTTCATGCCTATTACGACTAAATTTTAAAGAGGATCCCTCTTTGAAATTGAAATGATATCAAATTATTATGCATCTATTATGGCTTTTCAGTATAACGGTTATTTACAGGAAAAATCTGTAAATCATACAGGAAAACACTGGCAGCAATTATGCAAAAAAATCACCATAAACTACAGGTTTTATAGTTCCATCCGAATTCACTTTATATCTTACCGTTTAGCGACGAAAAAAGAAAAACCCTGTTTACGGGCGGCGACCTTTAGGGTAGGGTCGGTCGGTCGGCGAATTTTTTCTCTTTTAAATTTGTTCTTTTCGGGAGCTCAAATTGGCGTAAATAGCCCCAAAAATCTGAAAAATCAAAGAGACAAAAGACAAAATTTTTACAAACTATACATAAATAAACAAAAAATCTAAAAAGTTGTCAAAATTTATAAATTTGGGCTAAAAACAGGTCTGCTCTTACATGATTTTGGAAAAACTAAAAAAAATCAGGGCGCGGGTACCGTAAAACAGGTTTTTTTTTATTTTCATCGCCTTAATGCATATGTTTTACCAAAAATTAAAGGGCCATGTCCGATCGCTATAGCCTGTCTCCAGGGACCCCCAGATTTTAACCGTAGTGGTCAAAATTTTGTTATCAGAAGAAAGCTACAATTTTTAATATTTAAATTTACTCATTGACCCTGTGAAATATTAGGGTAAAAGGATGTTTGGTTTGGATGTTATGGAGGCGAAACATATGCCCATTTTGTGGTCGACCAATATTAGTTTACATATACTCTATGGATTACAAGAAAGTGTTTTTAGCTCTCACTGTCAAAACGAGGTTGAACTATCGGGCGCGAACGTTACAGATAGGGTTTGAGGTGAATGCCATACTATCAAGATGAAAATTTATGTACCAATCTGCAAAGTAAAGTTTGGTTGACTTTGTGGATTGCCTATTAAGTTAGTGTGTTCGTCCAGTGCTTTTGATTATTTTCAACAACATTCACAATCCTGTAATAACTCTCAAATATAATCTTTTTCAGTGTTTTGATTGAATCGATTTTACTGTAATTTTCACAGTAATGATGTGGCAGAATTGTTGTCAGTAAATAACTGCAAAATTTGATATTTTTTTTGTGCAAATCGTCTTCAGATACAGCTACACCCATTTTACTAATATAAACTTCGACCAGACTTCTGGGCTCATCAGTGTTGATCGAGAGAGGATGAATCTTCATATCCCGTGATCGTAGATCCCTTTACACGCTGTCGCAGTGTTTTGGTTTTCAGGTACAGCAAACAACGATGCATATTGGTCTGTTTGGAAGACTTTCATTTGCGTTTGGGTATGATTCCAAAAGTGAAAATCTATTATATCTACAAATTGGAATGTTATTTTTGTTTAATAATTGGTACACTGCAAAAGAAACTTTGTGATATTGTTCATATATGCAAAACAAAAACTCAATTTTCACCAAAATGGTCGATGGCCTGTGTTGAAGACTCATGCATGACGAATATAATGCTTCCTAATCGATGTCCTCTATTTAGAGTCACATAACAAGAGTAATTTTGGAATGGTAAAATATCGTATATTTTTAAATATTTAACTATTAATGGTAGTAAATCCATCCAGAATTTAATTTTATGCTAAAAAAAAAACTTTATTGACCACGTTTACCATTCTGTCGAATGTACTTTGTTACTTAAAGAGACACGAGGAAAAGAGGCATAGCAGAAAAGTGCACACCCCACTTTATTCGACACCCCGGATTTTTTTTAATTTTTTGCATAATTAGAGATCTTACCACCTATTCAATCATACTTGAGGTGAATAACCGACCGTGCCGTCTCATGTAATCAAGATTTTAGCATTTTCCTGTCATGCACGACAGGAAAATCCGAGCACGCCTTCTCTATTGGACCGTAGTAAACAACTGCTTTATGTCCCATAACAGACCAAATCTCTCCATAAGGTATATACAACCAATCAAGTGCAAATATAGAACATATACCCTAAGAAAATGTCATGTTGTTCCCTAACTGTCTGAAACCTATTTAAAACTCTGCTAGTTTATGGATCTTGACACCAAATAGTTTTGATTGTGGATCCTGTATGGATGTCGGATACGACGATTGACAATGCCCCTTTTAAATCAACTGTGATCGAGAAAATAACTCAATAATTTACCCAAAGGAAAACCAGTGGTGATAACTCTGAGCCAGTTAATGATGTCGACAGGGAGAAAGATTGATGAAAGGAATGAAAAGGAAAAGAATCCTATTTTGGTTAAGGTATAAATAAATTTCTTAAATAAAGAAATGAATAAAGTGCACGCAACCAAGTACAATTTGCGATGGCCATATGAGAATGCATCAAGCAGTCGAATTGCCCTTCAAAGCTCTTCATGGCTGAAGTGTTTTGATATGACCACAAATAACCTGTGTATACATATAAACATATTACATACGACTAGGCATGTTTGTATAATTTAAATGACTGCTTTCAATGTTGATTCCCGGTATGGGTTATAATATTGTTTTAAATTTTTAATTTTACAACATCGGCCATACGATCGGCACTTGATGCGGTACTTTATGTTAAAGCAGAGTCAAAGCGGCTTGAATATCGTGATGCGGCGAGATAAATAACCAGACTCAAAATGCTTTTTAATAGTACTCTGTCCACACCTAATCAAAGACAGGCCACTCTTTCAATTGACCAATAAAGTCAATGTCAAGATGTCATGATGGACAGAAAATCAAGGGCAGAGAGAAGCGAGAGAAACGAGGAGAGAAGGTAAGAGGAAGAAAGAGGAGTAAGGAGGAATGAAAAAGGAGCAAGGGAAGTGAATGGAAGAGTGTGGAGACAACCGTAAAAACGAAAGTATTTATATATTCTGAATAATTTGTTCATACAGCCAACCATTTAAAAAACAAAAGAATAACGACGAATAAAACTTAAATATTATGATCAACAATTTGTGTTACAAAATATAATTGCTATATTCGTGCCAGTGTATTTGTCTGTCTGTCTAATTGCTCTTTTTATGGAACTGCCTCCTCCTCTCCATCTCTCACTCCTACCTGTTTACCCGCCTCTTCTCTTCTCCCTCTTTCTCCTCTAATTTCATACCATACTCATCCTCTTTTGTCTTTTGTATCTCCGATTTGCCAATTCTGGCGAATTTCTTTCTCTGCTTCTCTGATAATCGCCATCTGTTCATCTGTCTCTAAAGTCTATAACAGGACCGCGACAAGAGAGGGCTTTCCCGGTTCTGCAGGTTGAGATCTACAAAGGCGCCTTGCGAGTAATAATGTAATTTTTTTCTCGGTTTCTCATAAAAGCGCATATTTCCCTACAAGTTTTCCTTATATGATCCCCGGGCCAACTCCCGCGGCGCATGTGTCCGTATACATATCTATTAATTCCTTCTGATAGTTTATCTTTGTCCTCCCCCTTTTCCAGTTTCCTTGTTTCTTTCTCTGTCTGTCTGTCCCCCTGTCCTGTCTCTCTCTCTCTCACTCTCACGTCGCTCTCTCACTCGCTCGTCCTGTTTGCCTCTCCGCCTATTCTATCCACACTCGTGTACTCACGCGGACGCCACAACTTAAAAAAAATATATTTAATCTTAACCAAAATTTTATACAATGCCTTCAAAATGGCGCACATACCTATGCAAATTGTATTTTTATCTCCAACTGCAGGTTTACTACCAGAACAACGATGTTAACACTTTCTGCATCATAAATCACTATCTAAAACAACGAAACAGGTGCCTCTGGTTCAATTCATTAACACTTTAATTGATTTCGAGAAATTTGCTCTCAGGCATTCAAGAAACTGACAGATCAGTAGCTGTCACACCTTTCTTGTGATATAAAGGGTGACCGTAGACGTAACTTAAGTTTCTTTATTACAGTAGAACGCCATTGCATTACTTCTGGATTTTTTACGGGACGTGACCGCACCGATATAACGTCACAAAATTTCAAATCCAACGGCCTCAGTTTACAGTGCGAGTCCTCGTCGAAAAAACTTCACTACACAATATTGAATGAAATGAAAATTTGTCAGGTTGCCTAGTGTATGGTTACGGGCAAAAAGATACTATAATATATTTTGATATAAAGCGCGACGTTTAAACACGCTGAAAATACGTACTACTTTGGAAACATAATCACAGTCACAAAGTACAATAGAGTTCATATCTAGGTCTTTAAAGGCACCGCCGCCAGAAAATTAATACAGCATTACCATATTGATTTACTTAGCTTATCTGAAATTTTCACTGAATTTGGTTGGTTATAAGACGCCTTCATTCGCATATTGATTTGTTATAACCAATAGACACACATTGGACACTTCACCCATTATTGGTAGCATCCGAGAGAGCATGGGTTTAATAAGTCTCGTCACAACTTTTAAAGAAGCAAATAAAACTTGTATCATGATATTTTTAAAGTAAACTTAACGAACTACATGTAATTTTTTAACTGATAGGAAATGACAGAACAAATAACGCCCTGTCGTTAAAATATATGGAATCGCCATGGCACAGCAGACGAGGGACAGAATTTAGACCCGTTGACCGACATTGCGGTCAATGGGGTAAACGGTTTTTATGCCCAATAATAGTGTGCGTTTGACGTCATCGCAAGTACTGAAAATGCTAACATGCCGAAAATGGCTGAAATTTGACAGCTTGATCATGACTAAATTTGCCTTATATCGAGCATGGAGAAAGCCGATTGAAAAATTGAATATATTAAGACTATTTTGAAGGCTATGCGAATTAATTGGTCTCTCATGTATTAATAATTAAAATTGCTAATGAAAACCGCGCGAAAAATCATCTTTCCTGTAGCACGAGTGCGCTCACCAAAAGTTCGAAGATTGGAGTGAAAATATTTGAACTTCAGTCTAATTCATTTCTAGATATAAGGAAGTGATGGATCAGGTATGTTCTTGAAAAAATCCCGAATATATTTTGTTCTCTAACACCATCTCTATCCCACTCTCCTCTCTCTTTCAGTTTATTAAAAAGTTAAAAATTACCAGTTTCCCGATGGATATGTAAGTACTTGATTTCATTGTTTCTGTAGATTTTTCATGCCTTTGTGCATTAGTGTGTATTGCGCCTGAAAACGATATAAAGATGCGTTAACATATAACTGTGTATGTGGCACACTCACTCTTTAAACAGTGCTTTTTGCCCTAACTTAAAGAAGACCTATCCAAAATTTATGCAAGCGTGAAGTTGTTGCTCGAGCAAAAAACAAAATTCGTATCATTTGGGATATGAACGTGCGGTACAGTAGATAAAACGTGAATGAATATAAAGGTTTCATTTGGCTTGCCTTTTGGAATTATCTGATGAAAAGGCGGGTTGACTTAACGAATTTCCGAATGTACAGAAATTGAGATGAAACGAAAGAAAAATCTCTACTCGACCAGGCGAGTGAAAAAAAAGCGGAACACAAAACCTAGAAATATATTTCATATAAAGTATGAATGAAGAGCCATTTATTAAACTACCTAAAGTAAGAAATGAGTCAAGCGATCTACACGTACAATTTTATATTTTGCATAGTGGTAACGGGTAGAGCGCTTGAAATATTTCTTTACTTTTAGGTATTTTAATAACTGAGCTTTCAATTCCTAATCAGGTTCGTAAAAATACGATTTCAATAGTGTCGGTGGCAACTGTCTTTATCACCAGCATAAAAAGTATATAAAGTCATTTTGAAGCCCCCTCTTTAAACAAAAGTGGATTTTATAAATCTTATTGGTCTTTTAAAACTCGGCTATTGATAAATGGGGAGCGTGGTCCACAACGGGTCCTTAACAGGTTGGAACGAGAACTTGACAGGCGTAGAGTCGGGGATCCAACTGACAGATGCTCAAGGTTTGGTAGAATATAGTCAATGGTATATTGAAGAACTTGAATGTGTTCGATATTTTAATAAAGTTTAAAGGGGGATGGCCCGATTTAAGTTATAATTTTTCATCTTGATAGAATGGCCTTCACCGCAAACCCATCTGTAAAGTTCACGCCACGATTTCACCCGTTTTGATGTGAGAGCTAAAACGTGATGTTGCAATCCCCAGAGACGTACTGTGTAAAATTAATATTGGGGTCGAACCAAAAGGGGCACATTTTCGCCTCATAACATCCAAACCAATACATCCTTTAGCCCTAAGATTTCACGGGTCAAATGAGAAATATAGCTTTCTTCTGATAACCACAATGTTGACCACTTCCGGTAAAATCTGGGGTCCCTGGGGACAGGACATTAGCGATCGGGCCATTGACCTTTACGCATCTAAAAGGTCCTAACTCTTGTTCTATCATTTGCCAGAATGATACTTTACCATTTTGCACGGGAACACGTTCGATGTACAAAAGTTGAAGAGGTAATTAAAAATACTACATGTTAAATTAATCAGTGTGCAATTTTTCATCATTCAATTTGCTCAAAAACATATGTGCCTTGTTTCTTTTCGCAGTAGTTTCGTGCCTTTATAGTCACTTCCATGTGTTTAATAAATTTGCAACATATGCATAAGCTTAGTTGCGTAGCTACGTCCCCTGGCGCCCTTCTGGGGATCCTCTACTGGGGTAAGCTTTTGGGGAAATTTGTGACTATGAAATAAAAGTACAATTGCGATTGTGAATGGCCCCGATTTAAAGTATATAAACTTATCTTGCACTTTTAATTTAGAATTTAATATATTTCTAATTACATAAATATATCCCTCTTTAAAAAACGCACTAAAACAGAAATTACTGTTGTGGGCGATGTACATAACCAAATCTCCCATCTGCACTTTTTCACAGATTCATTTTGATAATATTCCCTAACGTCCTTAACTGCACTTTGAAAAATCATGGAGCGGACCTCTGCCTTGTTTTAGGGAGAAATTTTCCCCCAGATCCAACAAGAGAAAAATAAAGTACTTCATTTTTTTCGCTGATCGTCAGATTGTCCCCTCTATGGATTAGTGTATAATTCTAGGTTATAATAAAAGCTGTTACGCAAGTATTATCGTATTAATACTATGTGATCAGACGGAGTACATATCGGCATGAGCGATTCTCCACAAAGTGGGGGTGGTTGTGGTTGGGTTTTTTGTATGAAATAAATTTTTTTTCATGTGAAAAGAAAAAGAAGGAAAAACAAAAAACGGAACACGCCAAATGTCAGATTAAAAAAAAAGCCCGGCCATTCATAGTTCTTGTTCAAGACGCTCGGCTACGTCCCCTTTCCGAGGTCTCCCCGTAGATAATCATTGGTGTTGACCACCCCCCCCCCACCACCACACCACTACACGGCCTTAGCTTGCACCATGCAAACTCTTACCACGGCGGGATTATTAAAAAAAGGGCCTTAGGGAGCGTCATATTTATGCGGGGGGAATTGAGGATTTGAAACTTTTTTCGGCAAAATTTTCGCGTGCCCCCCCCCCCTCGCGTCGTTCAAAAATTTCCCCACGTTCCCCCTGAGTCATGACGATTTTCACCCTTAAAAGTTCCCCCCGTCTCTCGCGCTTGATGAAAAATTTCATCGTTTCCCCATATCATCTTACAAAATTTTTTTTAGGGTTCCCCCCAAAAGCTCCACCACCCGGCGTAAAATAATGACCTCTCCCTAACCCGCCGTGCAACCCACCCCAAACTCACACACACACACGGCCGCCCATGCAAAACCGTAATATAAAAAGGGTCTCAAAATCTATTTCCTACCTTTCCAGTGTACGAATCGCTCCCGCACAACAGAATTCCCCTCCCATTATAGAAACAAGACATAGACCCACTTGGAGTTAACACACCAATGCGAACTTCGCGCACGGGCTTGGTGTACAATAAACCCGAATTGAACTGTCTACCTGAAACCCTCGTCAATATTACTACAACTGAAGCATTTAAAGAAGAAATCACCAAATATCACAAAAACCAACCTCCAGCATCTAACTAACGTTTAGCGCACTCACTAACCTAGCTGCGCTTTGACGCTGTCTACGGCGAGGAGCTGCAGAGTTACATCTTGCAAAGTCAAAGTGATGTTTCGTTTGGATGAGTTGCTATATTGAAGTCTTGATAGCCATCGTGAGCCCTTAGACAAATGTTGAGGTATAGCGCCACCGCCTGGCCCCCAAGCCTTGTTCAAATCAACATGTAATAAGTAATTAATATGCTATCGTTATCCAAAAGAGTACATTGACAATCCGATTTATAATTATTGGTCAAATCAGCGATTGTTATGGTTTATATTTCGAGCAGTAAGCCACAAATGTATGCACTCTGAAAACATTCAAATTAATTATGTATTATGTCAGCCTCGTTCGCAACATTGGAAAATCGCCAGGGGTCTATCTGCGAATCGCTCACAGCGAGGCGGAGCCTCGCGTTTGTTCAGTCGCATTTCATAGCACTTGTGGGCCCGAACCACTTATGCCGAATGAAGCAGAGTAGAACAAGCAACGCATGTCAGGTACAGTTATTGTTTTGGGTTGTGTTCCATTGCACACAAAGGTCACGCTTAGTGAATAAATCGCGATCCAGTAATACTACGTCATTGCAATCGCGTCTGTTGTGTCATTATCGACTTGAATGATTCATCGTCGCCCGTATAGCCAAGGACGATCCGCTAAACACGAATTCGTCTGCATGTGCACCGGTTAAGGAGCAGTGGCAGCGCACTCGTCTTTGACCAATGCGTCTTACCGAATAACAATGAAAACATCGGCAGCGAACTGCACTAGCATCGTTGGTGTGGGATTTTCAGCGAGTGGGATTACGATAATTGTAGTCCATGGTTATATAGGCTATGAGTCAACAGTTCGGCGGGTGAAAAAAAAAATTCAAGCGAAAGCCTCTGACCAAGACACTAGGCCATTCGTGTCCCCCAACCCGACGCCCGGGGATCGTCCCCTTGCCCTAGCTTTACGCCACCTCCCCTTGCCACAAGCTACGCCAGTGGTAAGACTTCATTCGGTAAAATGCTTTGCACAGATTAGTATGAAACGTTTCAGGCACAATACGGGATTTTACTTCAATTACAAACTTCAACTTTCTCCCAAACCTCCAAGTTTGCTGTAGCGCTTTCTCCTAGCCAACATGGCCATAGGGCCAAAATTAGAGTGCTTTTGGTTCAATCGACCAAAATTAACCTGGGTATGCAAGTGTAAGTGTTATCCGTAACATCATCATCAACGTTGATTTGCTTCAGCGGTTTGTTAACATGACTTATTCGTGCATGAGAATGGTTTTTGCGCTGCGGTTATAATTAGTAATTTGCCGCCAAACAGCACTGATTTAAAGGGGCTTCCGATTGGTAATTTGTGTTCTCTACTGATCCAGAGGCTGAATTGGCATTTACAACCAGTCAAGTACCGTGGAAACAAACTGCGGTTTAATGGTAGACGCAATAATGCACGTTGCAAAGCCATATTCAATAATGTGTAATATTGATGGTTAAACACAAAAACGGCGGTTTGGTTAATCTTGGGAATCTAGGGAAATTTCAGGACGCAATGAGAAAAAATACGGCTCTTCATATGATATCAAAATCGATACTACTTCCGGGGTACGGTCCCAAAGACGATCGGAACACGCACCTTTAAAATGTCATAGTTAAAGGAGCATTGAATAAAATTGTTAACGGGAGGTACGACGCAGTTTTACAGCAACGAAACAAGAGATAGGGAAGATGGCGAGCTAGGTATGAAGGCCACAGACAGCGCTAAGTTATGATCGGCATATGACAAGAGAGAGCTAGGAACTCCGTAGTGTTCATCCCGAAATGTTAAAAAGACTGTGATTAAGAGAACTTTCATAATAGAATTCTGCTAGTCTCGTTCCAGACACAGCATCTGTGGTCTGTGCCGTGGGCCAATTAGCTGTGATATAATCCATCAGAAACTTCTAGATGGCCCGATGTCTGACCCTTTAGCCACGGGCTGTATTTCTATGTGCGCTTAAGCCATCTACAAGTTTACATTTATCCAGGCCATGGTCATACATAAAAATACAATTCATAGACATCTTTATACACCCGAGAGTGGCAGATTCAACAATCGCGTTATACCTTCCGTCTTTTCAATCGTACAGGGCGAGTCAGAAAAAAAAAAAAAAGACGCCCATATATTGTAAAAAAGTTAGAGTGCACCATCTTAATAAGCAAAAGTGTCTTAATAAGCTTCATTATAAAAAAAAAAAGAAGATGACGCATCCGTCGTGAGAGTGTAAGAAGAGATTCTTAATGTGAATGTTTTCAGGCGAAGATTTCCGGCTGAGACCGCCACGCTATCGCTCTTCTGATGCGAGTGGTGTTAGGAAAATCTAGGCATCGGTACTCGGCGAATATCGAATTGCGATAGAACGTGCAGAATGGGTTACTCTCATTGGGAAGCAGGCAACATGGAACCACAGCTGTCATGCTGGCTATGAAGCCCAGAAGTCGTACCACATGGTGCTGAATGAGCTTCAGCGGATCTGGGCACACTGTGCTGTGGACGGGATGCGCTCAACGGTGAGAAATCTTCTCGCAACTCGAAGTTCAGCGTCACTCCGAGAAGGTCGATGTTAAGTGGATGAGAATTGAGACTTTGCGTCCTGATCAAAGCCGAGGCGGAAGCTGTTCCTGGAGGGCGCGGTCAGGAGCCAATCATCTTATTAGACAAAGATAAAATCACTTCTCCGCCTGAGTAACTCTGCGATGATCTTCAATACCATGGTGAATGGTGCGGGCGCTCTCAACAGTCAAACAAAAATGCATTGGGAACTGGTAGAACGTGCGGGTGATAACGCAGGAGTCGTTCTTGTGCGAAGGATGATCGAATGAGGAGGCATGCATAATGGAAGTCGCGGAGTGGATGCCCGCACGCTCTGATTGCGCTATTTAAGCATTGCTGCTAGGCACGATCTTGAAGTGGCGTGGCTGAGGAACCAACGAGTGGCTTCAAGATGAGAGTCGGGACTATACGCCGGAGTTCGTGTGGTGAGTAACAAACGTTAAGGGAGACCTTACCAGAGCGCGGACGGTACCTTGGGCGGTAGTCACCTTCACCGTCTGGTCAGCGCACGTCCTCTTCATGCAGGCGTTGCGTTCTCCTCCGAAGAGGTCGGACCAATAGAATCTTGTTTGGGACAAGCAGGATATCGGCACCCGTCTCAGGTGGGTGGTGGAAGTGAGGAGAGTCATTTGCCAGTGCATACCATCTGGCTAGGGTATCAATGGCCGCCTAATACCAGCGCGCAGCGCCTCTCCTCTGATTCCATAGTGTGATCCGGTGAGGGGTTACCTGACCCGATCTCAGAAGCAGCGAGGGGCAGACAAGGTAACCTCGTCAACCTCATGAAGATTACGGTATGTGTGCGCTTATTCTGTATAAAAGTACTACAACAAAAACATCGGTCCTTGGACCGCTTTGTGTCGCCTGCCGTCGCAGTTTGTGAATGATAGGCCTCACATGACTTGTGATCTTGGACCTCATAAGCAAATGAGGGTTTTCATGTAAACTCCATAACCAAGTGTGGTTCAAAGGAGACTCAACGTTTCAAAATGAGATCAAATTTTACAATTTCAGCCATTTTACAACTGACCGCCCATGGACCTTTGACCTGGTGTGTACTTGACCGCATCAACAAATGGGGGTTCCCATGCTGTACTGTGACACAACTTGGTTTAAACCATCAAAGTCTGTGGCTATACAAGACAAATGTTTAACCCTTTTCACAACAACAGACAAACTACCAGTGGACAAAGTGATTCCCATTGGTAAGCCGGACGACCCTGAAAAGAGACTTATTTAACAAAAAAGCGGCAATATGCCAACAACATCAAAAATTTGTGGTTATATGATAAATATAGTGTTGAAGTTATTGGAAGTTGAAAATCTGCAATAATTTGCTCATTGTAGAACAATAGATAGAGGCTAATTTGCATACAATATGCATAAGAAATTAGGTATGCACGGATTTGAAGAAAATAAGCTAGAACTTGACCAATTAAAGAGCTATCGATGTCGTTTCTTTTTAATAATTTAGCCAATGAATCTAACAAATTATAATAGTAAGAAAAATGACATAATCTCTTTGATATAAGTATGTACAGGTCGATATTTTCAGGATTTTTACAATTTTTGTGATTTAGATGCTATGTTTACTTATAACGTTTCTATACATACATTATATTGTACATTTCTTCTAGTGATATGTATCCTATAACATTTTCAAGAACGGTGAGCATTGTGAAGTGTTTTGGTTGAAAAAATTCGGCCGAGAAAAATGCTTCGGTATCAGAGTGCATGAAAAACCCCAAAATCTGCATTTTACCGATCTGCGAGCAGTAACAACCCCGCAGTGGGGTTCCCTAATGATCGGTCCGCAGTGTTGACCCATGAACAATGAGGGTTTCGGCGGTGAAGCAAAATCACTACACCAAAATTTTGTATTCAGGTTAGATTCTGGTAGGCGGGGAGGGGAAGGGGAGCCGGACGAACGAAAGAAGTTCGTTAAATTGAATTCCGGGGTCAACCAACTGTTTGTGAGCTATATAAATATTAACATTTTGCAAGCGAGAATGACTAAGATTCAAAGAGGGACTTTTGGAGGAGCGGCGATGATTGGAAGCATCCGACCTCCCCACATATCCAAAAGTTTAATAAAAGGTCATCCATTGCTGTGGCAATCGTATTGAGCAAGTAAGTACGGATGTCAATGGATTTTGGTAAAATAAGGCCGTTGGTTATTGGCAAAAGTCCACTTTGGCCCACCTCCCACCCACAACCATCAAAAAGAGTACACATTTTGCAAAAAAATCACTTTGCTTAATCCCAATCGCCTGCGAAAAAAAATCCTGCTACCGATATAAGTTTCCGTATGTGTATGAAAACAATGTATTGCTTCAAACCATCACTTTATAAAAAAACAATAGCTAAATTCTATTAACAGTAGGGCCTATATTAAGATTAGTTTATAGGAAGGTCAAGTCGTGAATTGCAAAATTCTAGTTCACGGATTTCAATGATGCTTTCAAATGAAACAAATTTGTCCCAAAATATTATATCATAATGAGAATGATAGGAATAATTATACCAAAGGCCAAACAAACATAAACCAAGCAAACAAACTGTTAACAAGTAACTCGTACACACTAAACAAAATGCGCCTTGGACCTTTTTGTTTAGGTGTACGAGTACGTTAACAGTTTGTGTGCTTGGTTTATGTTTTGTTTGCTTTGGTATATTATTTCCTATCATTCTTCATGATGAATAGAATTATTGGACAAAATTGTTCATTTGAAAGGCATCAGTGAAATCCGTGCAACTAGAATTTGCAAATTTCACGACTTGGAATATTCTATAAACGTTAATCTTAATATAGGCCTACTGTAATAGATTAGCTATGAGTTTTTATAAAGTGATGGTGAAGCAATACATTGTTTTCATAACACATACGGAAACATATATCGGTAGCCAGGAGTTTTTTAGGCGATTGGGAGATTAAGCAGAGTGGATTTTTTGCACAAAATGGAATCTTTGTGGTTGTGGGGTGGGAGGTTGGGGCAAAGTGGACTTTTTGCCAATAAACAACGGCCTTATTTTACCAAAATCTCATTGAAATCAGTATTTTATTGCTCAAAATACGATTGCAAAACACAGTTATGACTTTTATAAACTTTTTGGGTATATGTTGGAGGTTCAGACGCTTTTATCGCCGCTCCTCCAAAGTTCCCGCTTTGAATCTTATTCATTCTTCGCTTGCAAAATGTTAATTTTATAGCGAACAAACCCGTTTTTGGTTGACGAATTCATTAAACGAAACTTTCTTTTCGTTCGTCCGGCTTCCCCTTTCCCCCTGCCCCCTACCAGAATCTTATAACCTTGAAATACATTCAAATTTGGTGTATGTGATTTTGCTTCACAGACGAAAACCCTCAATTGTTCAGGGTCAAACACTGCGGGGACCGAATCAATACGGGGAACCATGCGTGGTTGTTATGCCTCGCAGATCGTAAAAATGCAGATGTGGCGGGGTTCATGCACTCCTGAGAAACGAAGCATTAGCATTTCTCGGCCGAAATTAAACCCAAAAACCACTTCAAATGCTTCACGTCTTGAAAAATGTTATAGGATACACATCATCAAGAAGAATGTACAAATAAAGTGTATGTATAAAACTTTATAAGTAAAAAATATCATCTAAAATCACAAACAATATGAAAAATCTGAAAATAGCGACCTGTACAGACTATATCAAAGAGATTATGTCAAGTTTTCTACTATATAGTTTGGAGATCTTGGATAATGATTAAAAAGAAACGAAATCGATAGCTCTTTAATTGATTAAAGTTATAGCTTCTATTTTTTTCGGCAACATCGCGCATACCTTAATTCGTATGCATATTGTATGCAAATTAGGCCTAGATCTATGGTCTAACTATTGAGCAAATTATTGAAGATTTCACTTCCAATAATTCAAACACTTATTTCAATAAACACAAAAATTTTGATGGTGGTGGGCATATTGACAGCTTTTTTGTTAAAAAAGCCTCTTTTCAGGGTCGTCCCGCAATTACCTAATAGGGATCACTTGGTCCACTGGTAGTTGGTTGTTGTTGTGAAAGGTGTTAACATTGGCTTGTATTCACACATCTTGATGGATTTTAAACCAACAGTTGTGTCAACAAGTAGTACGCATGGCATCCTCCATTGTTGATGAGGTCAAAGGTTAAAACCAGTGTCACAGGTTCTGGGAGGTCAAGTTGTAAACATAGGCTGAAAGTGTTATAAATGATCTATTTGAAAAGTTGGAGTCTCATTTGGAAACCAAAACTTGGGTTTAGGGAGTTGACTGGCAAACCCGCTCATTAGCTTATGAGGTCAAAGGTCACAAGTCATGTGAGGCCTATCATTCACAAACTGCGACGGCAGGCGACACAAGCGTAAGACCGATGTATTTGTTTGTAGTACTTTGATACAGAATATTAAAGCGCCACACATACCGTAATCTTCCTGAGGACGAGGGTGACCTTGTCGGCCCCTAGCTGCTTCTGATATAGGGTCAGGGAACCTCAACGGATCCCACACTATGGAATAAGCGGAGAGGCAGCTGCGTCGTGGATTAGGCGGCATTGATACCCTAGCCAAGGATGGTATGCAACTGGCAATGCACCTCATCATCACTTCCACCCACCTGAGGAACGGTTGCCGAGATCATGCTTGTCCCAAACAAGATGTCTAATTGGGCCCGACCTTATTCGGGGAGAAACGACAAGCGCCTGCATGAAAGAGGGACGTCGTCTGACAAGACGGTGAAGGTGATACCGCCAATTGGTACCGTCCCGACCGTTAGCGATCACCTTAACGTTTTTACTCACCACAAGAAATCCGGGTATAGTGCCCGACTCTCATCTTGAAGCCACTCGTTGGTTAATCAAGCCACGCCACTTCAAGATACAGTGCCTAGCAGCAATGCTTAAATAGCGCAATCAGAGCGTGGCGGGCATCCACTCCCGACTTACAGGATGGCATGCCTCCTCATTCCGATACATCCTTCGCACAAGGAAAGCGATCAGCTTTATCGACCCCCCGCACGTTCTACCAGTTCCAATGGGCATTTTGTTTGAGCTGTTGAGAGCGCCCGAACCATTCACCATGGTAGTGAAGATCATCGAGAGTCCTCAGCGGAGAAGTGATTTTTATCTTGTTAAAGATGATTGGCTCCTGGGGACCGCGCACTCCAGGACA
>JAMKCH010004731.1:0-34424 GCA_023653785.1 Ophioderma brevispina | reverse complement strand
GAAGGAATGTTAAAAGACGCTCATTCATGAGTACCCAATCACTTGAGGCCAACTGCATGTTTTATCAACAGAATGTTATATTTACAACGAATAGGGCACAGAATTTGAGTGATTAATCAATTAACTCTCATGTGCACTTTAGCCTGTCAGCAGCGGATTCACGGTAGTAATGCTGTGTGCGGATTTATTAGAGCTAACGATAACTGCAGGATGCCCTTACTGTCGTCAATGGCTGGATAGCGCTGTTCGGCTCTCCAGAGCTGACGCCCGTTTTAGTTCTACCAGGGTAACCAGCTACCTTCTTCATAGATTTCCTTAGAAACCCAATGGATGAAAACCAGGGCACTGAGAAAGGTTAGTACGTGGTTATCAGCCTGGATACCAGTTGCGATTATGGTCCAAATTTTCTTACGATGCTCTCTCCTCACTGCAGGTGCGTAGCCAGCCAGGTGGTTCCAGGGGGGCAATTTCCCGGTAGGTTGCAACAAATATCTCGATCACAAGCAAAAAAGTCCCAGTCGCAGGGCAAAAGAATCCGAGAAGAAACGCTGTGGAAGCCACATTAACAAAAAGCAACTGATAGCAAATGTTGAAAATCTCAGTTAGAGCTGTTAGGCTAGTCGAAGCAAAAAAGTGAACCCAACTGGCACATATGAAGGGCAAGAGCTAATGTAGTTGAGATAATGTAGAAACCACATTTGGGGAGGTTTTTCATCATAACATCATGAGGCAAACTATCCTGAACCTTAAAATTTTCACCAGCAGATGTTATGAGAAAAATATTGAATTTCTTCTTATAGCAAATTCTTAAAGGTGCCAACGAGAGAGAGAGATTTCATAAAGAGGTGGCCCTAAAGTATGTGAAAAAGCAATTTTTGCATTAATATAAAAGCTTTTATCAGAAATCATTCCCTTGGAAAGGTTTTTAACTTGAAAAATATGTCTTGATACAAAAATTGTTACAACTTTTTAATTTGTTAGAAGTAGTAATACAAATTCAGCCTAGGTTTTTATATTGAAATTAATTGAAAATGAAAATCACATTTGTTTTCACTTTCAAGGCATTTAGTAATCAAAGACAAGGTAAGAAATCTTTTGGGGTTTTATATATGAAATCACTACGTATGACACAAAATAAATGGGTGCCCCAAAATCTATTGTTGAACCTTTAATTTTGATGGTTTAAAGCGGGGGGGAAGGTAGTGTCCGTTGGGTCAAACCACTTTGATTAAATTTTATTTTGTTCATGCATTTTGTAAGGAAATAGATAGAATGTAGGGTTTATAATTGTCAGTACATTAGATGCATATTCTCATTTCCTGTTCTGTATTTTGTTTGAAATTCATGCAGATGTCTGAAGTGGAAGATCACCAAGCCAACCTGAGCAGGTTTTGTAGAGTGTGCGGTCAACGCTTCGCATTGGATAAACTAACCAGTGTGACTGAACAAATTTCATCGTACTTTTTCAAAAATTAGCCTATGAAGTTGTGAATGTGCAAAGGGGAAAATAAGTATGTTTTTCCTTCCAAGTTTTGAGCAGTTGTAGGCAAAAGCTTCATCGATATCGTTGAATAAAGTTGCCAGAGGCAGATCGAGGTAGAGGAACAAACACCTATATCCTATGCCTCCTCGCCACTTGCTCCCGGAGTTCAAACCACACTCAGAGCAGTGTGACAAGATGTTAGGCCTATAACTAGGGGAAGAACACGCAAAGAGGGTGAAGACAAGGATGCCCCAAAGCACATCCGAAGCCACTCTTGTGGAAAGCAGTACCAACATCGCACACTTGATATCAAGTGCCCATAACACAATACACCAAAAATAGTATTCCTTTGAAAGAAATTTCCTGTGGATGTACGAGCATCGTAGCGGGAAATATACCATGTTCCATTTGTGCGTAATCGTGCCAGTGAATCCGTCGCACCGGTCAGGGGTTTTGTGAGTGTGGACACATATTCTGCAGAGAATGTTTGACAGAATGGGTGCGAATTCCACTTAACCTGTCTGCCCCAAGTGTCGCATATCAATTAGCAAAGACACAAGCCTCGGAGGAGACCTTAGCATCTATCATGGGAAAGCGGAGGCACACTGCGCTATGTAAGACAGCGGTGTTGAGTCATCATGCCCTGACGCAGATCATGGAAAACACATCTCCAACGTGCACAGAAAAAATCAACGGAGTTGTGTGGCCAAAAAGGATATCTCAGAAAAAAAAAGACCCCATTGTTTCAGTGTTGACAGGAGTTTAGCAGAAACTTTCAGGCTGAAAGCTATGAATGAATGCCTAGAGGATTTTTTGTATGGAGCATTTGAAGAAAAGGAAACGTCCTTTTTCTTTTGAAAGGAATCTACTGATCGGGTCAGATCCAAGAGAAGAGGAGATTTCGGCATTGTGGAAAGGGGAGGGCCATGAAACAAATGACAGCCTCCCCTTTCTCCGAGAGTTGTCTTGCTATGAGGGTGTCCAAAATGCAATCTAAAAGGACCAGTTACAAATCCGACATATGACTACTTCAGCGATAGAGGCCTGAGGTGTCTACAGCCACCAACAAAAAGTAATAAGGTTGAGAGAATTTTTTTGCCTGGCAATGTTTAAGTACTCAATGAGACACTGGAATGGAGGGGCAAGGATCGCATTCAACGCCCAATCAAGCAATGAGATTTACACAATCTCGTGCGCCCACAGAAACCTATCTGGAGCTGGCCGATTGACGTCCTCAGAGATTTTGACGTAAAGCCACCAGAAAGGCAAGAGCCACCTATCAGAGCTGTGAGGTGGCCCTATCCGGATGCCGAGCAAAGACATTGGAAGAGCTCAATCCCGACATCAAAAAAGGCATGACTGCGAATGGAATGGACCCCACAGATCCTGAGGTGCTCTTTCGAGTTACCATCAATGATGGATGTCTTCCGTGAGCCCAGTCTCTCAGCGTAGAAAGAAAGGCGGACAAGCTCTTGCCAGGACAGCGGATTGCGGTTCACATTTGCAGTTTCAGGTGGAGGCTGGACAGATGAACCACGGAGTGACAAGAAGTGTAGGCATGTTGATAATGACGATTCCGTTCAAGTAAAACGTCCATTACTGGAAGCTCTAGCTGATGAGAAAAGTTCGGCTGCTTCAAAAATTCTGATGGAGCCAATAGAGGGAGGAACGTCAAATTGTCAAGAAATCGATAATCAGGGTTTGGGTTGACAAAGAATGTCTCGTCGTTTGAAATCAGTTTTCATCTTTAAGCTGACTGAAAAAAAAAGATTCATCTCATCATTGTCAAGGCACAAACTTGCCTTTGGGGCAAACACCCGAATGGGCGGAACGTCGAGTGTTCGCCGTGTGAACTGGCTCTTCAGCAGCACCAAAAGTGTTAATCTTAGCAACACAAAGAGAAAGACTAATGTATGTTCTTTGTGTTCCCAAAAAGGACATAGGAAAACAACCATGACCCTTGTTTCAAATGAAGATAGATGGTAAAGAGGTCCAGGTTCCATAAACCCACATCATCAGCAATTGATATGTATGAACTAGATCTCCTTCAAACAAAAAAATTGATGGAAGGGCATGGAACTCTTTGCTTTTTATATCAATGCATAATAATAATAATATTGGATGACCATCGCCAGGAAAATATCAGGATCGTCTTCGATAGCCGATATTTGATCTAGGATTCAGGCGATATTTTTCTGTTATCAACCTAGCCATCCAATCTTATATAATATTATCATAAGGAAGCTCAGTGTGGGGACAATAACCACAGCGCAGCTAGCGCATAATGCCCTAAGCACATGCACAAATACTAGTATGGGAATTTGGACAGTGCAACTTGGCAAGCAAAGTTGTATTTTATTAGTTTGAAGCCATTTTAAAAACTATTTTGTCAGTAAGCGTTCTTCAACTCGCCTGAGATTTGATGTAGGCTTGACAGATATTTTCTGTATCAATCTCAAACCATCCAATATTATAGAATTATAGAAGCCAGTTTGAAGTCAATGTTTTCCAGGGTCATTTGCACACATTGTAGATCTATACTTTGAATTAGACTGAGACTGGGTTGTGGACCTTTGGAACTCCTCCACACATTGCAGTCAGACGGTCATTCTGGGGGTCATGTGGATATACCAAACGAAGCAGGGAAGAGCATAGTATTCATTATTTGTGGAAGGCTTTATGGATTCTTGGATATAGTTGTGCCCACGTGACGCTTTGAACTCCAGAGTGTCAATCAGGGTTTTGACCATGTGGACACATTCGGAGTTTAGTTTTAAACTCTGGAGTTTTATCAAGGGCTAGTGGATTTTTACCTATAAAGCTTGGAATGAAGCTCAAACTCCGATAACACTTGGGAGTGTTTTGGAGTGTTGACCAGTGTGGACGATGGGGGAAGGAAAGGACAACGTGACAGCGGCAAGGTATCTCTGTTGACAAATTCTTTTTTGAATATCACGAGCGGAAAGTCCACGGATTTCTGGTATATGTTGACTTCCGATCTACACTCCAATATGAAAAGCGAGAAGAATGAACGGGGGGGGGATGATTTTCGAGGTTTCGGCCTCATTGGACAGTTTGGAGTGACGTTAAAAATACACTTTCTTAGAATTTAATTTTCACCTCCAGAGTTTCAGATCCTTTTGTGATGTGGGAAACATGGCAATAAACCAATAGCTGTTTTTTGGGGCCACAAGCTATAGCTGGCAGGACACTTTTGCCTTTCTGTTGTGCGTGTGTACATGTTTATGTGTGTATTGTGTCACAAAAAATGTTATTTTTTTTTAAAAGTGACCTCAATGAAAAGTTGAGTCAATGTGGAACCAAACTTTGCTGTCATAGGTTGCACATGGGATCCCTCATATGTTGATGAGGTCCAAAGCGTCATGTGTCAAGGGCTAAGGTATGTGAGGTCAAGTTGAAAATATCAAAATGTAAAATGACCATCAATTGAAAAGTTGGTAGTTCAATTGGAACCAAACTGTGTCATGTAGGAGTGCCAGTGTTTACACACTTTAACTACACTCAACTTAATATTTTTGTCATACTGACCACTTAGACAAGGATTTAAATGCAATTTTGGTTTGGGACAGATGCGGAGGGGTTCCCAATTAGGATTTGGGATGTCATGAAGTGGAATAACAATTTCGAAGTGTAAAAAATTGAGTCCACATAGAAACAATATTTGTAGATAAACAGTGCTCAAAAATCATGTTTCCAATCATACAAACACAATTACAGAAATCTGTGTTGGCCTTAGATACCCCAGAGGTTCACTGGACACATGATTTTTGGACCATTTGGAAAATATGGGATCCTGTGCCTCTGTACAAAAATCTAAGTGGGAGAAAACCATGGGACTTCAATTTCTGGAAATATTCATTGAGTATAATGTGTTAGTAAAATTTGAAATCTGAAAGAATAAGTTTTCATTAAAGGAATCAACACCACTATATAACTCCACATAGACTTGTGTAAAAATGACCTCATCCCCAAACGTCAATTCTCAGCTATAAATAAGCGAACGGGTTATTTCAAAACCTGATTTTTTGGAAGATACGAATTAGGACCAAGCTCTTAACAAAAATGAAAAGGTCATATGGTGAAGGCTGATTTTTGAGATCAGAGCATCGAAGATTTGCATGTTCAAAACGTCCACGCTTTGTGAAATCGTACTAGAATTTAAAATGCAGAGTTTCCCCAAAACCTCAGAAATTAGACAAAAATGGCACAGCCAAAATTTTACCACCCAAATGGTTTGGTACTAGTCCACACATTAATGAGTAATTCAAATTTCATTTGAAGACACAAACTTATCAACCTTTTGGGGACATCTTCATTTAGGCAAGTGCCATATTTGGGACGCCAAACCTGTCTCGGCAACTGATCATCGTCTGCTACACCGAGTTTATTTAGTGGTGTGATTCCATACAAGTTAGGTGCCCGATCACGGTACGATTTTTGTATGACGTTCTATCACACATGGAAGCATATCACCCCAAAAAAAATCTGATTAAAAATTTTGAGTTAAAATTGGTCCAGATGTCTTGGATAGTAGAAGCAAAATGTGTACCAAATTTGCCATGGATAGTGTGTTTAATAAAAGGGGTAGTTATTAACCACATTTTTGAGACGTTTTTTGTTCATAACATCAAAAGGAAACATTTCCTGGGCTAATTTCAATGGGGTAGTGAGAAAAAATAATGAGCTTGCTTCTGATACCAAAGTCTGAGTTTGCTGGAAACTGGGGGGGGGAGGTGGGGGGGGGGTGGAGGGGGGCTGTCGCATAGGTGGTCATCCACTTTAATTGTATTAAGTTGAATCTCTGAAGAAGTTGTTTTATATTTCCAATGCCGGTGCCTGTTGATTAAACCGAGATGCAAATCTAAGAGATCTATTAGAGAACTAAATGGTGTTTGTGTTGTAGGTGTGGTTTTGGGGGGGAGAATTATATGTGCCAATTTAGTGATTTTAGCCATTGTTTAAATTTGACGCCAATTTGGTATTTTCATTTATGTACTCGATATATTACCGTGTGGTATTTATTAAATTCAGCGTTTGTAATAAAGTATGTACAAAAAATTGATAAATGAAGTAAGTACATTGCTTTAAGGGGCAAAAGGAGTGTTGAGGATGGATCGGATACAAGTTTTCTACATTTGCACTTGATAGGTTGTCAGGACACAATAAAGTGAAGGTTTTCCAAGGGTTTTTTGGCAAAACAAGTAGAAAGGAGGAAACAAAAATGTTTTGAAATTGCGTTTTGTCACGAATAGCGCCTCTATATCTCAGGATTTGTAGCTACAGTGGGCGGTGGTGGGCGGGAGAGCACCCCACTCAGGTTGTCAGAGCCCACCCACTTAAACATAATTTTAACTCTAGAGCCCACAACTCAAAGATAAAAAGTTTTTAAAAAAAAAAAATCATGTATGCAAATTTTGACAATTGTAGGTATAACATTACAAAATATGTCAAATTTCATTTCAAATAAACACCCCACTAAAAATGTGCCTGAGCTACAACAATGCTATATAATAGAAGCACGCTTGATTTTCTGTCTTCAATTACAGGCAAATATTTTAAATATCTTGTTATTTCGTAACGACGGTGTTTACGGCTCATCACTTCATGTGTGAGTGGTGCATTCCAAAAAATATGCAAAAATCCTGGTTTTGACAACAAATCGGGGATGCACTTTATAGAAATTTTCCCCTTCTCGTGTTTAAAGTTGGATACATGACTTATGGTGTCATACCAGATTTAGTTGAAATTGTAGTGGAAATGTTGGGTAGTTGAAAGAAATGTCTACCAAATTTTATTTTATTTTAGAAGAAATTTCACCAATGTCTTCAATTCCCACACACTAAAATTGGACAGGGACTGGATTTTGGCAGTATGAGAAAATGGATCATAGGGCAGTTTCGTGAAAACTACACATTTTATTTTTTTCTAAGTAATTGATGAGTTCAAGCTTTTTGCGTGATGGGATTCAGGAAATATCAAGATCATACATTTTTTTTTCGTTCATAAAAAATGAAGAATAGGTGTCGCAGCAAGCAATATTAGTACCACGACCGTTACTCCATTTTGGTTGAATTTGTTGGTATTTCGAGAAAATGGAGAACCCACTTTTCATTAAGTTTCCTAGAAGGAACGAGAACTCATACTGCAAATAGTTGTCATATGAAAGGAAATTAACAAATTTTAGAAAACATTTCTTATTGCTGATTTTTTTTTAAATTGTAAATAGGTTTTTTAATTTAAACAACCCTTTTTGGAACATGAAATCATTTTTTTCTAAAGTATTAAAACATTTAATTAAAAAAAAGCCAAATTTGGGGGGGGGGCTTTAAAGTTTGGTTTATAGTTGTAGTTGTATAAAAGCACCTCAATCTAGGCGCTCCCGGAACCCCCCCCACCCCCCAAACAATGGATTAAAAAAAAACAAATTTTTAAAAATTCATAAGTATGAAAAAAAACCCATACCTGTTAAAACTCCAAGAATACTTGGCATATGGAAGAAACTTCCATCCTTACTATAGTCAAATTAGGGGACTAACATTTATTTTTCTGTGAGACCATTTAATCAGATGTTTGGGACCTTAAGGTATATTAGCGGTGGGTTAGCAAACAGTATATTACTTTTTCTCGGGCCCTTTTGGGGCTGTTTTTGTTCGCGGATCTCAGTAAATGTAGGTCAATTTAGGACGGTGAAAATGGTACGTACCAACTTACTTCCCAAGGCTGGTGTTTGACCCCCATAGAATTTTTCGGTGTATTTGTAAATCAAAATTGAGAAGATTGGGTATCTGATATCTAAGGCCTGGAACATGTTGTTTTGAACTAAAAAAACCCCTAATACACAGTCATGATATGGGCCCTTTTGTACAACATTTATTCTTCTAATATCCAAACATGCTGGGTGATTTAACTCAAAATATGATCAGCGTTGTGTTATGAATCAGTATGAAAGATCTTCCTAATTTTCCCATATACAGAGCTTATGGAGGATTTTCGGGGGTATGGGACCTTTGAAACAAAAGTGAACTGTATTTGAACAAGTGGAACATAACTCTTAAAAATGGTTCTGTTTTGGAACTTTTGGAAAATCTCATCAATAAAAAGTGGACTTCTTATTCCGTCAAAATTATATTTTTGGACCTTTAAAAAAAAAAATCAGGGATAATGTGGACCCTTTTATCCCATTTGTGAACCCAAACACCCCATGCGTATGCCCCCCTGCTCATTATCATCCTGAAAATTTCAGATTAAAATTCAAGTAATTCTAGAGGTGGAAGGGGAAAACAAAACATGTTTTTCTGGTTAACTACACATTATGGAGCACTGCAATGTGCTTTATTCCTTGTATTTTAAAAAACCACTGGAATTTAGAGTAACATTTGTTATATATTTGAGGGTTGGCTGTTGTATTAGGAGGAAACAAAATATAAAATAGAAAACACACCTCTTTAATATGGATCAATATTGATTTGTTGTATCAGCCATTGGGTGGTATATACTCGTGCATGATGACCTTACCAAATAAAAACATTTTACATAAAGGATGGGAAAGCTACATCAGTGTGTAATGGTAGTTTTAACACTTGAGTGGTGACATGTTTTTTTTACTTTACTCATGTGTGAAGGGGTCGTCCCCCCCCGGTCGTGAGTAATATCAAGCCAATTGTCATCCAGGCCAGTTTTAACATGAATCGACACAAATTCAACCTGATACGCCAAAACAATGTCTGAATAGGATGTTATCCAATTTTAATTTGTGTGACAACAAACATGTTCAGCAAGCACATGTAAACCGAATCGTCCATACACCATTATACATTACTATCATAATTTGAGCTGTGACACGGTGTTGATTAACTGTTGAGTAGTACTGAGTATAAAATGGTGGTAGTAGTAATGTGATTCCTTAAATGGCATAAAGTGTTATCATCTCGTACCCAAAATGGGTAAGTAACGTGTCTCGTACCCAATGGTTGTAATTAAAACTATGAATCATGATGGCAATTAAAAAAGATTTCAGTGTATAGTTAAGTTTCGGTTGCTGAGTTCCTTTTTTAAATGTGTACAGATACATGTAGATATAACAGAACGTTTAATTTCTATCCGATCATACATTGGTATAAGCAATACATGACATGATTATAAGTATTTATATATGAACTTTTAATTGGAAAGAGTAATGGAATAAGCCAAATAATGGCCTATCAAGTCCCAGACTCTCTCTTTTCTATCACACACATCATGTGAATGATACAAAATATTCAATTGAAATAATAAAATTTGTAATTTGTGATGGTTTTATATCACCAATAACTGTTCAGTATGAACTTAAGTATGGTAATAATTAAATTTTTCAGGTATATCAGAATTTTCCCTCAAAAACGTAACATTTTTAGAAAACAATTAAAACGCACGGTAGTGCAGTGGGTTTGAACCCACCATATTTACCCACCCTCCCTTTTATCAAGACCACGTGGCGTACGGACCAGGGGGGCAGAGGGGGGCAAGTTGCCCCCTATGGCTTGAAAAGCGGGGACGATATGGAACCAAAATATGCATTTCACCCCTCTTTTCTGGAAATTTGAACCAATTCAGCCTAAATTTTGGCGCAAAATTAAAGTAAATTTTTGATTTTCGCGCGATACGCCGGCCGCATTTCGTCAAATTCAGACTTTAATTGGAGCAATTCACAGGACAAACATACAAAGTTTGCCCACTCTGGCAGGCGACTTGGAAATTTTGCCCCTCCCCACCTTTAGAAATTTGCCATTTTCCTTTTATCCCCTTTAATTTGTATGATATTTACAGCCGTTACAGGCAAAAATTTAATGATGTCCAAAATGAGTTACCAAGCCTATTATCTCTATAGCTTATGTTCCCAGGCCTATATCTGTTACATTGGAAATCCTTTTACCCCCGGCCTTAAACATGGCTTACCACATGTATGGTTTAAGTGATTTAACAAAAAACGGATCCCCAGTTATTTTACGAAAAAGAAATGTGCAAAAGGTGCAGATTTAGCAAATTTGGGCAACACTGAACCCAGCGCCGAAACTAAAACTTGAAAGATGCTGTCATAATACATTTCATGAGAAAACTCAAAATAACATTGCCCATGACATCACTTTCACCGAATTGACCAACTCCATTACAGTGGAATGATGAATTGAAATTTAATCGGGAATTCAAACATTGGGTGACTCTTGCTGTTGACTTTGAGCTTTGTCACAGCCGCTCAGTAAACAGGAAATATGACCAGCAAATATCTCAAACGTTCGAACCATAGGGTGATTTTAGGTGCCTATCTTAGTTCTAGTTGACTAGTTTTTACTTAGGACCCGAAACTATTTATATTTTGAAAATCCTGAGTCAGCCTTTAGTTCACACAAACAAACAAAAAAAAAAAACACTGGTCCAAGACTTACATGTGGAGTCTTGCCAGCTTTTGCCACATAATTGTAAGACAAAAAAAAAAAGTATAGTGCACATACAAAAAATATCTAGAACAGATGACTATTTCTTTGCAAAAATACTCTTAAGGGAATATGAGTGATGAAGTATGGAACGTGGTTTACTCAACTTTTATTTCGCCAAAAATGTATAAGTTCATAGTCGTTTGTATTTTGAGGGCTGGACGGCCGGGGCAGGCCGGGGGACATCCTTAAGTGAGCTGCTTTTTCTGCTTAACTAATCACTTACGCCACATGTAATTGTGTATAAATTGGAGCTGCTTGCACACCAATGCAATTAATTCAGAACTGTTGGAGTGTTAATCCGGCTTTCATGTTCATATCACACTGGACAAACCAAGGGGGTGAAAGCCCATTCAAAACCAGTCGGCCGTGCTGGGCGCTGACATTTTGGAAATTGCCGGACTATTATTGGTTGGTGCTGGTTTATACAACAATAATGTCAATTAAATACAAACAATCCAGGCAAAAATCAGTTGTTGGAGGTTGGGTGCTATTGGTGGTTAAATTTTGTCCTACCCCATGGCCCCTCCACAAAATAAAAGACAACGTCAGTCGTCTTTTTGATTTAAATAAACGGCCTCAATGAATACATCTTTTCACCTAAGCGGATTGCATTAGGGGAAAAAAAAGAGTATCTGAGCACAATGTCCAGGTTGCACTATTATTACACCTGGCACACTAAAAACATACATTAATTTTATCACTACCGATTAGGGTATATGCAAAGCGGCACCCACGTATGGGAAGAAGCGGAACTGGCAGACCATGCTTTCTATGTTGGTACTCTATGTTTTCTTTGTGGTCGGCAAAACCATGCGAGACGATGAATTTCTAAAGATGACGTAACGCCTTACCTCTCTATCTATATAGGAAACCTCTTTGGACAAACTAACATTCTGGTGTGAGACAGTATTGGTGCATTGCAGGAATACCTTCATAAAGAAGAACCTGTTTCATGGTTGATACAGAACAGAGGCACTCCGCAGAATGTCTTACAGTGTACTATATTATACAGGCACAGTATATGTATGCATCAGATTTGAAGTGCAAACATGGTATCCACATATACAACCGAAATTCCTGTCGTTCAATTTCTGTCGATCCTGTTGTTCCCAACATATACAAAAGCTTTTTACCGAATGAAAATGAAGGTCAAGTAAACGTGATATGTGGAGAAATTCAAGAGTCCTCTTACTGAAAAGATCCAGCTTTGTCCCTTAAAAGAGTTGTGCATTGTATTGAAAACAAATAACTTTAAATATAGCAGGTTGTATTTTTGTTAAAAATTGTAAAGTTCATATAAACAAATAAAATTGACCAACCTTCCTGTAATGTTCCCTTTGCTACGCCAACATTTTAAGGCCAAAATTGTAAGCCTAAAAAATGCACACAATTGTACATCAAGTTAGTTCAACCAAAAAAAAAAAAAAATGTGCCTGGGTTCATGGTTTTGAATGAAACAAGTCTAGCCTGCTTTTGGACATAATTGTAAGACAAAAAAAAAAGTTTATAGTGCACATACCAAAAATCTCTAGAACAGATACATTTTTTTTGCAAAATAGTCCAACTAGTACCTACTCTCATGCATGCAATGACCGAAGCACGACCTTCGTTAAATCACTTTGATATCACCAAAAATGATAATGAGATCAATAGTCTTGTGTGATATTGAAGGGCAGAGGCAGGGGGACACCTTTCATGTGAATGCTGTTTTTCATGTACTAAACACTTAAAGGTTTGCAACGAGAGAATTCAAAATAACAGGTGGCCTAAAAATATGAAAGGGCAGTTGGTGACTGCTATGATGGTGTCAGTGTTGTTTCTGGCTTTTGTCCTTCCTAGATGTAGGTCTTGTACAGATCTGGGCTAAGCACCTTGTGCTGGATGCAATATTGCACCACTCAAATGCCCTTATCGCTTTCTCTGCTACTAAACACTTAATCCATGTGTAATTACCTCTGATTGGTTCTACTTGCGAGCAATGCATAAAAATTAGTAACTGTTGTGGTTAATTATGGACTTCAGTGATCGCTCTGGGACAAGCTCATCATTCCTGGTTGTGAAGAATGTAGGTGCAGGCCTAAGAACTGTGTATGGTTGATACCTAACAGGAGGACTCCAGCAGACTGTATTACAGTGCACTTCCCTTTAGTGGCAGATTTGCTGCAATCAGCTGCCTGACGGTTCACTGCAAACCTGGTTATCCCATATAACCGAAATTCCTGTCGTTCAATTTTCTGTTGACTCCTGTTGTATCCCACCATAAACATGGATTTTTGTAATTATGGAACAAAATTATTAAGTCCATTTTGAACTTTGGAGTTTTGCCAATTTGATCTCCTGAAAATTAGGAAACGTGATAAACTCTTTGTCATGTGTGAACATAAACAAGTTGAGGAGGGGGTATAGAAAATGAGATGTTTGTGTTCTGTTAAGGGTGGTTGTGGTGTATGAATGCATGATGTGTTGGGACAGATGTTTTGACGTGAGGATAAATTGCACATAACAATAGGCCTACTCAGTTTGCCTTGATGGGGGGGGGGGGGGGGGCAGGGTATTAATTCTGTCTGGTCATGAGGGAATTGGCATTGGTTACAATTAAAATTAAAATACTGCCAATTAGTAGCAGCACCACAGCTCATAGTGGAGGGGGGGAGGTTTAGGACAGGGACTTGCTGGATTTGGGCATTGGGGATTCCAAACGGTAATTGGGGAAAGTTGTTTACATGCATTTACATATAGCAGTCTCGTGTCCGTTATATAACAAAATCTCCTTTTAAACCGTAGTTCGATACATCTAGTAATTTATGGCTAAAATTTTGAATAAACTTATTGACTTCACAAAGTTTTCGGGGTTCGTGGATTAACCCCAAACTTCACATATGGGCAGTTTTCCACACCTTGACAAGTGTTCCAAAGACTAGCACACGGCAATTGATGGGTTTTGATTTACTGTTGCTGTTGGTTGGAATGTCCTACCCCACCCGTGAGTCTATTCACATCAACGTAAGGGGGCGCACAGCTAAATAGTTCCGGGCAAAATCTGCGTAATACTAAAGGACTCCTTTTTAAGCTTTTTAAAAACAATGCGCCAATATTTTGTAGGCGATATCTTGTCAACTATTGGAATTAGAAAGTAAAAATTAGTGTCAATTGTGAAAGCTGTGAATTTCTGCATTGATATATATAGATAAAGCGCACAGATTTTGTATTTTTACAAACAAAATCGTTAGGGATACATGCCTTTCACTCAGGGTGTGTATCGCATAGTGTGTTCTTTGCGATTGGCCCGAAGTTATGCTCCAGAAGCATATGTTCCAAGACCATAATTATAGTCCGAGACAAAACCCTTTGATGTGCCAGTTAATTCCTGCGTTTAAGAAGGGGCGAAGCTATCAGCGCATTTTATGGCGGGTGGTCGGACGGGTGACCAAGCAACAGCAGATCGCTTCTTGGTGGCCAATCAGAGGCAAGTGCGTTTTTCCGCCATTAAATACGTAGAGAACCAGGAAGTATGCGCCGTCAAAGGGTTTCTGTCCCCCGCAGTGCGCGCTTAGCCAGCTCGGTGGTTCTGAGGGGGCAATTCCCAGTAGGTGCAAAAATGTCCCGATCACAAGCAAAAAAATTTCCCGGTTCGCAGGGCCAAAGAATCGAAAAAAGGGCATGACTTTATAACGTAAATATCAGTGTTTTCATTTCCCCGATTCGCCTCTCAAAATAGTTTCAGAGGGAGGGCACTATGGCCCCCTTGCCCCACTGGCTCCGCTACTAACCCGGGAGCTAACAGCGATTTGGAAACATCTAAGTACAAAAGGTTGGGGGGATTAAATTGTTGACAGACTGACAAGGGATCCCTGAACGTATATTAAGTGCACCCAATGGTGCCTTAAGGATTGAGGGGGACAAAATTAAGTTGTACAGGGTCAATTTTAATTGATCCAATTATTGAAAAGTTACCCTGTTATTTGTCTAACCACAAGGATCAGGAAAGGTATATGTCTGTTTTACTATCTACAACGTAAAGTTTAAGAGTTATAGCGATAAACAGCAAAAATCAATAAAAAAGGGTCAATTCAGTTGTAAAGGGGTCACATTTCTAAATTGCTCCGATTTAGATAAAAGTGGTGCAAAATTGTGATGGAGTATAATAGCGATTTAAATAAGGAATCGTTTTGACTGATCTAAAATGCTTAGTTACCGATGGAGGGGGCACAAGAACGGTCAACGTCCATTGCATCAATGGGCTGGACTTGTTGTCACCCTACTTTCTTAAGTAAGCCTTTTAGAATTTTGACACTCCAAAACTATTCCTTATTTTGATCTCCTATGAGTCTCAACCAATTAATTTGCACATTTTATCCAAATAGGAGCAACTTAAAAATTTGACCCCTGTACAACTGATAAATTGACCCTTTTTATTGATTTTGGCTGTTTTTAGCCTTAACTCTTACAAATTTACGTTGGGATTAGTACAAAATTACCTTTCTGAATCCTTGGGTTAGACAAATGACATGGTATACTTTTTAAAACGTGATGGATAAATTTAAAAATTTGACCCCTGTACAAAATTGGTCTTGCCCCCTCTCCTTAAGGCACCATTTCTGCACTTAAGACTTAAGAATCACGTTTCAGGGAATCCTTGTCAGTCTGTTCAAATATTAATCCCCCAAAAATCAAACCTTTTGGATTGAGATTGGTGTACAAAGTATGCTAGCTCCGGGGCTATAATGTTGTCCCGACTATAATGTTTCTGGAGCATAATTAAATCTGACAAATGTCCTGTCTAAGCTGCTCCTGCGAGCATATTTGAATGCAACAATGCTCCAGGAACATAAGCAAATGTGGTCCTGGAGCAGTGGAAGAACTGTTTTGTCAAAGACGCATGCTCCTGAGCATGCATGTGCATTCAAATTTGGCTTAGAATTATTTCTCCGATTAGTATGTCTCAAGGACCATAGTGGTCCTGTAAACCTTAGTCCTGAGCATAAGTTTTGGGTCAAATTTCTCAGAGTGTCAAACAGTGTTGTAAATGAACTGCTAGCTGCTCAAGTCCCGATCGAACTGAAAGTTGAAGATATTTGAAAGGTGAATGAAATAGTCATTAAAAATGGCTTGGCAAGTTTAGGGTTAATATTAGCCCACCCGTCCAATTGCAATTTGGACGAAAATCGAATTACTTTGAAGCTTAGCAAACTAGGGCAAGAGTAATTTGCAATCTTATCCTGCATGTCCTGTGGTTTATTGCGTCAAGGCTGCAGACTTTCGTAGGGGAGGGGCAAGGCGCCATATGGAACTTCTTACGAATTTAAAAAAGGGAATGATTGAAGGTTGGGAGGAGTTGGCGTCCTGTGATTTTGGCAATTATCTTGTTGCGCCCACGCCATGACGTCCGGTTGACAAGCCATACCTGTGACTGAGCTTTATTCGTTATTGCCGTACGGAGCTATTCCGTCAGTGAGTAGGTGGTCAATGACGCACAGGTGGCCAAAAAGACATTCGCGATTTTGGCAATATATGGTTTCGCCCGCCGCGTGACGTTCACGGTTGACCAGCATACAGTGTGTTGATTCTGTATGTGATTAACAGCTTTATTCCGTCGAGTGAGTTAGGTGGTCCATGACGTCAAAGCTGGCAAAACAAGACATTCCCGTGATTTTGGTCCTTAGCATGCCAGTGGGCCTATAGTCGTAAGATTCCCACTAGGATACGTTATAAATACGCGATTAGCTTTAAAAAATTCAAGATTTATCAATATTAAAAAAGACCCCCTATCCCTTTGAAAAAGACGTGGAACAGTTCTTACGAAGAAGAACCTCTACTTTAATGACTTTTTAGAAGATTGCAATATGAATTTTCAAACCAGACCCCCCCCATTGGGGTGATTGAAAATTTTGCAAATTAATTGGCACAACATAATCCTTATTTATTGGAAAGTTTGGACTTTGGAAAGAATTTAAGTATTGTGCCACCACCCTATGAATTCGGCAGGGCCTCATGGAATTAACTGCATGTTGAAGGATGTGGCGGAAGAATACTGAATTCATGCCAGTGCGAAAGTAATTATAGTGAGTAATTATAGTCCGGCGTATTCACAGTCCGGCAACAACGATAAGGGATAGGGCACTCAATTTTGTTGAATCTTCACGCAACATAGTTTAACGCTTTATTCCGTGTCGTACGTCTAGGAGCCCGGACTATGGAACTCCCGCCGGACTATAGTTGCGTTCACCCCGGCATTTGGCTACCCTAACCCAAACACACTTTTGCACACTTCTCTAGCGGGCACCAAATACCCCCTGGTGTGAAAGCGTCAGCCTTACCCATATGTCCGTTTCATACGCCAGAGAAGGTTAGTGTTGTTGTCCACGTGCAATTTTTTGCGTTCTTAAGCTCATAAACCTCAAATTTAGCCCCAAATTAATTCCAAAGGCCAGTTACCTCCGAAACCCTTCTTTTGCTAAATTTTATCACAAGCCTCCCAAGTCTGGCGCTTCACACCGCACACCCCTACCCAAACCAAAGTTGATTGCCCACCAGGGTGGCCCACAATGACTTACTGGTGCTTTCAACCTGCTGAATTAGAAATTATTTAGATTTCAATAATTTTAGTATTTTTTTTACTGCCAAATTAAAACTTGGCTTTAAGTTTATGCTAGCAATTGGGGATTTCAAATGTCCTATCCATCATATAAGCACAAAGTTCTAAAAGCCTTAACACTTCATCATAAACTTTGCAGCTTGTATACACTTGTCTCAACTCCATGGCACAGGTCAATTCAAAAGCTTTCACCGACTACTGTCATTTTAAAGATGAGCTATGCAGTCAGGTATGAGTCATTTTGCTCCCCAGAATGCATAAGTAGTTCCATATTATCATAAAGGTTAAACTAGAGTCATAATAACTGTGCCCCTTGGAAAGTGATAAGTGCAACTTATGCATACAATTAGCAATAAGGTTACAGTATAAACAGCATTGTATTCAATATGGAGATGACCTCTGCCATGGTTTTGCAGAGACAGTTCCCATTGTGATGGAGGAAGGGGTTTTTTATGAAAATGAAACATATAAATTGACCAAATTTCAAAATTGTTTTTCGTCTTTAGTATCAACACTGTCACTCCTTAAACTCAACAATTCCAGGCAGAGAGAGGCAAATCACAATAGATTCAGTTATGGCTCCACCAGGGGAAGGGGGGGGAGGGGGTAGGTGGCCTAATGCATCATGTGCTGCAAAACAGTATCAACTTAAATGGGTAGACTAGTGGGATTCATTTTTTTCAGAAAAAAAAAATCCATGGACAAAATTTCACCCCATAATCCTAACCAACAACATAATACAGCTGCTTTTTTTACCCAATTTTAATTCACTTTTTACTTCCAATCTGGTAGCAGAAAATGGACAAAAGAAGGTCCATTTTTAAAATAAAATCCATGTTCTATACAAAAGCTTTTACCAGTAACAGAATGTCAGGGTAAACATGATCATGTGGGGAAGGAAATGTCCAAGTAGATCCTCTCTACTGAAAAGATCAGCTGTCCCTTAAGAAGCTTTGTTTTCAAGTTTTTCAGGGCTGAGTTTTGGGCTAAGGGCAGTCGGTGACTGATTGATGGTGTCAGTGCATTCTGGTCCATTGTCCTTCCAGATGTAGTTTCATTAAAATGCGGGCTATAGCTCTCTTTGTTGAGATGCCAATATTCACCACTCCAAATGCCTATCTTTAGCGCTTTATCTGCCTACTAAACACTTAAGCCATGTGTAATACCTATGATTGGATCTCCTTGCAGGAATGCATAAAATTCAGTAAGACCTGTTGGAGTGTTAATCTGGCATTCAGTGGTCGCAAATGCGACAAGCTCATCATTCCTGGTTATCGAAGATCATGTAGTGGCAGACATAACTTATAAAAAGAACTGTGTCATGGTTTAAATACAAGAGCACTCCAGCAGACTGATACACAGGATACTTCCCCTTAGTGGCAGTATATGTATGCCATCAGCTTCTGAAGATCATTGCAAACATGGTGTTCAGTATAACAATATTCATGTCATCGATTTTCTGTGTGAATCGATCATTTGTATCCCCACCCATATGAAAGCTATTGAACGAATAACAGAATGTCATGACAAACTATGTCTGTGGAGAAATGTCCAAGTGAGAATCCTTTCTACATGAAAGATCAGATGTCAAATAGAAAATTTTGTTCAAGTCTTGTTCAGGGCCGAGTTTTGGGGCTATGTGAGTCGGTGGACTGCATGATTGGTGTCAGTGAGTTTGGACTCCATTGTCCTTACGATGTTAGTCTTAAAGATACGGGCTATAGCAATCTGTGGAGCAATATTGCACCACTAAAATGAATTATTTATTGATCTCTGCATTCTAAACATCCATCCTTGTGTAATGACGATAATTGGAATCTAATTGCCCCCCCCACCCCCCCCCCCCCCCCCCCCCCCCCCCCCCCCCCCCCCCCCCCCCCCCCCCCCCCCCCCCCCCCCACGAGCAATGCAATAAACTGTAGTAAAGGTGGATGTTATTGGCATCATGGTCAAATGGACAGCTCATCATTCCTGGTTGTGAAGACTGATATGTCAAAACTGTGTCATGGTTGATAACTCAAAAGAGGTGCAATAGCAGGTGTATACAGTGCACTTCCCCGTTAGTGGTATATATGTTGCATCAGCTTCTGAAGACAATTGCAAACATGGTGTCCCCTACAACCAAAATTCTGTCGTTCAATTTCGGTTGTATCCCAACCATACAAAAGCTTTTACATGTAAGGAAACATGATCTGGTGGGCGACATATCCAAGTAGATCCCCTACTGAAAAGATCAGCTGTCCTGAGAAAGGATTTGTTCAAGTTCTTGTTCAGGGACCGAGTTTTTGGGATAAGGGCAGTCGGCGATGCTATGATGGGTCAGTGTGTTCTGGCTCCAGTGTCCTTCTAGATGTAGTTCTTGAAAGAATCTGAGGCCTAAACACACTCTTGCTGGATGCAATATTGCCACCACTCAAATGCCTCTCTTTATCGCTTTCTCTGCTACTAAACACTCCCCGTGTGTAATTGCCTATAATTGGATCTACTTGCAGAGCAATGCATAAATTGAGTAACTGTTGTTGTGTTAAATCTGGCATTCAGTGATCGCCCACCTGGACAAGACTAATCATTCATGGTTGGAAAACATGTATTGTGAGACATAACTTCATAAATAAGAAGTGTATCATGGTTGATACCTAACAGAGGCGCTCTAGCAAGGTGTATACAATGGCCACTTCCCTTAGTGTATTATATGTATGCCCTAAGCTTCGAAAATCAATTGGCAAACTGATGATGTGGAAAATGGACCAAAATAAATAAACAATGTCGATACACATGAGAATGTGGAGAAATGTCCCAAGTAGATCCTCTATCCTGAAGATCAGCTGTCCTTAGTTTTGTTCCAAGTATTGTTCAGGGCAAGTTTTGGGCTAAGGGAAGTGGTGACTGCTATGATAGTGCAGTGCCTTCTGGTCCATTGTCCTCTAGATTGTAGTTCTTATAAAGATCCGGGCTATAGCACACTGCTGGATGCAATATTGCACCACTCAAATGCCTTTCTTGATTGCTCCTCTGCTTACTAAACACTTCGTCCATGTGAAATGCCTATAAGGATGGATCTACTTGCAGGCTAATGCAATCAATTGAGTAACTGTGGGGCATTGTTAACCTGGATTCAGTGGTCGCACTGCGAAGCTCATCATTCCTGGTTGTGGAAGACATTGTAAAGACTGTCCCAAAAAAAATATACAATCCAAAGATGATTTTTTTGGCAAAACATTTAAGTTCATTCAACTGGAGTTTTAGTGATTCTTTTTAGGAGGTTTCCAGCTTTAATGGATTTTTATTGGTGATTAATCTTGGGGGCTGTTAGGAGTTATGGCTAAGTATCTGAGACAGTTGAAAAAACTGTTGGGCCAGTTTCGGCTATCCTGATATCAACAAAGTTGCCATTGCAAATCACCTCAGACATTTTTATGAAAATTAAAATAAAAGTAGTATAAAGTGCTGGGGTTTCTTGTAGAGATAACATACTTTATAACTTATTCTAATGTCGCAATTGTAATAAATGCATGTAGCATTGTGAAATTCAATTCCAAACAGTCTAAGCTTGTTGTCTCAGCTTTACTTACTCCGGGTTTCAGCATAATGTAGACCTTAACAAACACCGCTTGTTGAAAGTGAACTGAGACCTTTGAACACAATCATCCTTTCCTTTATTGCTCTTTGTTGAACACTAACTTTCCTCTCTCATATTCCTCCCTTGGCATCGTCGAGACAGTGGAGAATAGGTGAAGGGTAAATGTCCCCTCACACATAAGGCTTGTCCAGAACATTAGTCCCTCAACAAACTTGTAGGCTGTTACAACCTTCGTTTCAGCATTCAACTTCCCCCCCCAAAATTTCCCCCTTAATTTTTCATGATTCTTGTCCCCCTGATAGCGAGTTCCCCTCATTTTTGCATTCAACAAATCACACCCACAACCTAATAATTTCTGGTGCTTTCACTGAAAAATAATATATTGATTGTTTCAATCTGACACACATTCACTTTGATCTGTTCAATATTCTTTGGTTTGAAAAGGGTTTAATCTCACACTGATGCTACAAACGCTTATACCTTTAGTTTCTTGAACCTTCAGGTGAAACTGGCCCAAAAGTGGTAGTTTTATAAATCCTTTATGTTCAACTGAACAATATCTCTTGCTTAGGGTCCATCAATTGGATGGAATAAAACGATGGATTTAGCTTAGGATCTTGTCTAACAATAAAGTCAAATATCTGGCAAAATGCAGCAGGTTATATTTTTTAAATAATTTTTAGTTTGAATTGTATACTTTTTTATTATTGGGACAGTCTGTATTGTGTCAGGCATACTTCATAATAAGAATCTGTGTCATGGTACCTAACAGATGCTTCACCAGCAGACGTGACTGTATGCATGCACTTCCCTTTAGTGGCATATGTGTAATGCCATCAGCTTTTAAGTCAATTGCAAAACATGTAATCCCCCATACAACCGGAAATTCCTGTCGTTCATTTCTGTCGACGCCGTTGTATCCCCACCATAAAAAGCCCTTTTACAAATACAGAAATGTCGGTAAATGTGTCATGTGGAGATATATCCAAGTAATCCTCTCTACTGAAAGAATCACTCTTCGGCCTTAGAATATTTGTTCAAGTCCTGTCAGGGCTGAGTTTTTGGCTAAGGGCAGTCAGTTACTGTTATGATGGTGTCCGTGCGTTCTGGTCCATTGTCCTTTCAGATGTAGTTCTTTAACATCTGGGCTATACACTCCTGTTCTTGGTTTATGCAATGCTAAGGGCAGTTGGTGAACTGCTATATGTGTCCAGTGCGTTCTGGTCTATTGTCCTTCCAGATGTAGTTCTTAAAGTGTGGGCTATAGCCTCTTTGCTGGATGCATATTGCAACACTCAAATGCCGCTTTTGATTGGTAGCCCCCAAACATCAGTGAACGACCTCTCTCTCCATAGCTAATGAATGGGCCTACCATCCTGTGTAATTAAAATTTGTTGAAGAAAGCCAATAGGTTATTACCATTGCATATTTTGAAATATCTTTACAAAAAGGTTCTCGGTAAAGTTAAAATTAATTTCTGTACACACTTCATACACCTTTTAAGCCTAATAAAGTTGTACAACACGTAGCTCCCATACCTCGATTATTTGAAACGAACCTTTAGAGATTGTTTTTCCATGCTAACCATTGAGTCATTTCTAACACCATGACAATAGGCAAAAGTTTGAATTATATTTAAATAAAAACAGTAAACAAAATGATTTTGGTATAGAACAAGTATTTTCACTATTTCAAAGAGCATCTTATGTGTGTACATGTGCCAATTATTTGTAACATTAATGTTGCACATTCTGTTGGTTTCCCTCATCAATCCATGAAAAATAATGTTCCAGTCTCAGGCTTTAACAAGACCCTCATAATTTGACAGATAACAAGCAAGTCTTGTTAAGGACCCTTTTCTTGGCTAAGATATCGATGATGACCATGTAAATTTCCTGCCACCCACAAAAAAACAACAACAACACTCCGGTTATCATCTCTGCAGTTAGTGTAGGTTCCACAGGTGAACTTCTTGGTATCAAGTGCCTTCTGGTCCAAGGTCCTCCATATGTAGTTTGGAAATTTAACAATTATAATAATAGTCCAGAATCTGGACTTTTTTGTTGTGCTGGTTCAATATGGCACTTCCCAATATTGTCTTCTTTGTAGCCCCACCAAACATCAGTGCAAGATCCCTCCAAGTCAATGAAAGACTGCTCTGCCCTGTGTAATTATTAAATGTGTTGAAAGAACAAAAGATTAATAATCCATTACACATTTTGAAAAAATCCTCCGCACACAGTTCTCTATAACCGGAAATGAAACTTCTGTTACGTGTGGTCCATTTAAGCTCTCTGGCAGTTGTGTAGGTTCGACATGGGGACTTCTTGGTGTCAAGTGGCTTCTGGTCCAAGATCCTTCCAGATGTACTTTGTAGTTTGGATGATTTCCAGTGTACACCTAGATCGCACATAAATTTATTTTGAAATAACTTTAGAGTTTCTATGCAAGTTTCTATTTCAAGTTAGAACCATTGAGCCATTTCTAACATGTCTGTAGAACAAAAGTTGACTATATCTAAGTGTGGGGACAGTCCGAACATAGAAAAACTAACCGTGAGATTTATGTTGTATGAGACAAGTAATTTCACTAGGGTGGTCAAAGAGCATCTTATGTGTGTAAATGTGCCAAGTATTTGTAACATAATGTTTGCACATCTGTTGTTCTCCCTCATCTCCATGAAAAATAAATGTTCCAGTCTCAGGCTTTAACAAGACCATCATAATGTTGGCATATAAAAGTAAAGTCTTGTTAAGGACCATGTTCTTGGCTAAGAGCAGCTGATGATGACCACATAAATATCCTGCCACCCACAAAAAAAACAACACTCCCGTTATCATTCTCTGGCAGTTGTGTTGGTTGCTTCATGGTGACTTCTTGGTATCAAGTGGCCTTATGGTCCAAGGTCTAGTTTCCAGATGTTCTTTGGAAGATTTACAATTATAATAATATTCCAGGAATTCTTGGGCTGGATGCAATATTGCACTTTGTAAATGCCTGTCTTTGTTGGTAGCCCACCAAACATTGGTGCAAGAATGCCCCAAGTCAGTGTCAATGAAAGACTGCTCTGTCCTGTGTAATTAAAATGTGTTGAAAAGAAGCAAAAGGTTATTAATCCATCACATTTTGAAAACATCTTTACAAATTCACTTCCTAGGGTGCCTCTGCTGTCATATCAAAGTCCTGAGAGATGAGCTTTCAGTCTTGGAAACAGCCAGAAATCACATGGTGCAAGATCTGGTCAGCAAGGGGAATGAGGCTAGATGCAAATGCATTTTGCATCAACAAAAGTCTTTTCAAGAGCAGGCCTTTGCTGAAGCATTGTCATGATGCAGAAAAATCTGCAACATTTTGGATGCTTTTATTGTAGAATTTGAGAGCCTATGTAGAAACCTTTGAACAATAGTACCCTCTGGTAACCGAGGAACCCCCTGGGGTTGAATTTTTTTGCATCAATACAATGTCCATGAAACCAAGATTGTGTACAAAAAATTTCTTGATCTGCTGCTCTGTTGTGCAATGGTTGGGGTATTGCCATCTTTATCAACTCAAACTTTGTTTTTCTTCTTTCAGGTTGTAAAAGTGTATCCAGGTTTCAACACTAGTTACAATCTCTTTCAAATGTTTCTGGTCACATAGTTCATACTTGTCAAGCAATTATTGGGCCACTTTCCACCTTTTCTTCCTTTTGCTATTGGGTACCCATGTGGTAGAAAAACTTGCTCTTCTGTAGATAGTCCTTCATAATTATTTTTTCTGCTTGCTTTACTGCCAACAAGTGCAGCTGTATGTTCCAATGTTTACTCTCCCTTCCTCTTCAACTAGATTGATTACATGTTGATGATGCTGGTTATTTCAGGAGTAGTTTGCCGACAATAGCTTAATAATGATAATAAAATGGCACTTAATGGCTGACTCGGAGATTTCCCGATTAAGGCACACTAAATTTTCAAACAAATCATGTTTCTTGCATGTACATAATGCTTGTCCATATAATAATCATTGTGTGAAATAACTAAGCTCAAATCGAACTCCTTCATATAGTAACTCACAACTTAGTTATAAAATTCCGGATCTGGAAATTTTGTTATACATGGTATCCTTTGTCACTGTTATACTGTGCATAAATGTTTACTGCATGAAAACGTAAAATCCGATTCATCTCGAACTTTGGAATTAAGCATTTTGGGTAACTATCTTTAGTTCTAGATGACTATTTTTAATTACGACACATATTTCGGAATCCCCGAGTCAGCCTTTAATAAGCGCAATATTGCATCGACAGAAGTCTTAATGCACTTTACATATAAGTACATAGTATTAAAAATAGTAATACATACATACATATTCTATCAAATACCACAGATTAGTACACATCAATATAATATGGCACCAAAGTCAGGTCAGGTTTCTTTTGAGGGCCTGCTACTGGTATCTGGTAACCAGTACTACCTGTCCCAGGGCCGAGTTGTCGGCGGCTAACCCGTCACCCCCATCAATTTTCTATTGGAAATCTGATGAGGAGGGTGCTGGTTACCCTGGTAGAATGAAAAAGAAGATCTACCTACAAGGGCGTCAGCTCTGGAGAGCTTGGTGGCCATCCAGCACATGCTGCCTTGTATGGTGGGCATAGTTGCCCAAAGGCTAGGCCCACCGCCGAAAACTGTGGATTGGCGTCAGGAAGGGCATCCGGTCAATTATCTTTTGCTCCAATAAATCCTCTCACAGCAGTATTGCTGAGTGTGAGGTGTATCCGGCCACCCCTGTCGCCAGGGACAAAACCGGATTTAAAACTTTGGTTTTACTACTACTACTACAATATCATAAATTTCATTTTTGAGCATTCTCGTTCCCAGGTATAGTTTTTTCCTAGACAACTTACCAACATAACTTATAATATTCCAAAACTTTGCAATTTTAAAATTTGGGCCCTCTTAAAAAGATTGTGCTGTTATTGCTTTAATAAGAACATGCATTAAAAATGGAGTTTGATATTTTTAATTCAATTGATTTATTTTTTTCACATTTGGAATGCTTACCAATGTATTAGATCACACCTGAAGTGAATAAGCCGAATACGCCGTCTTTATGTAATAAGACGATGATTTAGTAGTTTCTGTCGTGCAGAAGTATTTTTTTTAAAATCTTATGTTCTAACATGTAATATTTTATCTATTTTCTTCCAGGAAGATAAAGAGGGAACTCAAGTCCCAACTTCTAGAATGGCTAAGGTGAGAAATGTGAAAAGACAATAACTATAATAGATTATTCTGAAAATAATATGACGGTCATTATCCCAAAGCGTCATTACAGACAAAGGTCAAACAAGGTGCATGCTATGAGAATCAACTCTGGCATGTGTTTTCTTGTGTTACACGACATTCCGCATTGTCTGCTGAATTAATGTCATCTGCGACAAAATCGTTCTGTTTACACATAAGCATGCTGATTTGGGCTTAATAATTTCAGGTGAGGGCTAAACTATATAAAAGCTTTATAACCGTGCAAAAATCTCAATTTTGAAAAATCTAGAGGGCACAATATTTTTCAAATGTGCCAGTGTCTCTTTAAAGAGACACAAGGACATTTCAAGAAAGCACACAAAGAAGCGCCCCCATTTTTTTCGAACCCAGATTTTTTTGCATATTTGGAATGTTTACCAATGTATTAGATCACACCTGAAGTGAATAAGCCGAATACACCATCTTATGTAATAAGATGATGATTTAGTAGTTTCTGTCCTGCATGACAGAAAATCAAAGCATGGTTTTCTATAGGGACAATTATGATAGCGGGCAAGTTCAAAACAAAGTTTGCGGTTATCTTTTGTACTTGTTTGTCCAATACATCTTCGAAACGTTCTTGGTAGGTGGTCTACAAAACAAAACTGATCAAGCATAGTTTATGAGAAGTTTGTATTCTCAAAAAAAATCTGTCACTTTAATGACTCTCATGTTCCTCTTGGAACAATGACCCTTTAGAATAATAAATCCATTTGTTCTTCTCTGTATAAAGCTTCTCTACTCAAACATAAGAAATAATAGTTTCAGGGCAGGGAATTCTCAGATCAGACAATGTTACATGCATAGGCAAGATGTTGCCTGGTCTGGAACTTTTCCTGCCCAGGCAGTTAGACCAGACTGATAAAATGAGATATCGACTCTTGCATCTTTCCTTACAGCTATTAGCCAGGCAGAGGCTAGTGACATATATGCCAGGTTTACGGCACCTACAGGCAGCCGTTCTCAATAGGGCCAATCTATCCAGCTCTGTGGGCTCAAGACAATGTACAGATCATGCTGGAGACTCCACAGATACAGAAGGTGAGAACTAGTCTTGCACAGTGCAGATGTTGTCGGTTACTTGTAGGGTGGCACCCAGGGGGTATTTTAAACCAATCCCATAATGCATTGCAATGTACTTATACTTTACTGTACTAAACATAAACAGGGCCTCCTTGGAAATCAGTGCTCTTGTCACTGAAGGGCTACCCTGTCTAAAGAAAGTTAAATAAACACATTTTAGTAATTAGGGATTAAAAGGTGCTTCCTAAAAAGCTAAAAATTGCGTACTAACACTTTGTGAGCTAAAAGAGGGTAAAATTTAGGTTTTTGGTGCTTATTCTGTGTTTATTTGTTGTGTTTAAAGAATAGGATTTTTGTGGATCACAGAGCGTATTGGTGAAATTCACAAATGCGTGCATTTGTGGGATGACTCAGTGGCAATAACCAGCGGGGGGGGTGGGGGCGGGGCACAAGCCACCGCTCCAAAAGCCGAGAACCCCCCAGCCTGCCACCCCCCAAATGAAATGTCTGGAGAAGGGGACCCAAAATTCACCCCCTCAGAAATGCCTGGCACCCTTTCTGCACCACCCCCCCCCACCCCCATTGCAAGGTCTGGTGATGCCACAGGACTCCAATACACCCTCTGGGCCTGGGCAGCACCAGAAGTAATTGAATCACCTCACAGGCTGGCTATTCATTATTAGTATCTTTCTTGGAATAAATGGATGAAACAACATATTAAAGGTGCTTGTTTTGATTTATGTCTAAACCCTCTGCACGGTTCACCATTTGCAGGTAGCACCTTGAACTGGCATTGAAATAATTGCGCATGTTTGTGTAAGTCCAAAATCACAGTGGAAGATCTGTCTTTAACCAGCTGATAGTTTCATCGTCCAGGTTGATCAGGCCTGGGATTCCTCATCTATGATGTGACTAATTAGCCACATATTCTCCCTGCAAATTGCAAAAAAGCAATTTGTGTTCTCTACTTGATATAAGAGCCTGGCACTTGTATACACTCACCAACAAGTACCGTGGGAAACAAACTTGCAGTTTTAATGGTAGAAGCGATACAGTTTTAATGGTAGAAGCGATACAGTTTTAATGGTAGAAACGTGATAATGTATATGGCAATGGCCTATTCACTACTGTGCTAATATCGATGGTTAACCATTAAAATGTCAGTTTTTGTCTCTATCTAGGGAAAGAAATGGATTTGAAGGGTGAACTTTCATGACAACAATGAGAAAAATACAGCTTTTCACCTGATATCAAAATTGATACTACTTCCGGGTGAGCCAGAGGGTCCCAAAGATGATCAGAACAGGCACCTTCAATCAAATTCTTGTATGAAAGAATTAATTTTTTTGATCTCATTGGGTGTTAAACTAAAGTTTTAAATCAGGTTTTGTCCCCGCTAACGGGGGTGGCCGGATACACCTCACTCAGCAATACTGCTGTGTGAGGATTTGTTGGAACATAAGATAATTGACCGGATGCCCTTGCTGACGTCAATCCACAGTTTTCGGCGGTGGGCCTAGCCTTTGGGCAACCACACCCCCCATGCAAGGCAGCATGATGGATGGCCTCAATTAGCTCTCCAGAGCTGGAGCTCTTGTAGTAGATCTCTTTTCATGCTTCCAGGGTACCCAGCTACCTTCCTCATCCTATTTCCCCTTAGAAACCCGATGGAGTGACGGTTTAACTGCTGACAACTCAGCCCTTGGGACAGGATACCAGTAGCAGGCCTCAAAGGAACCTGATGGACCAATCAATTATGCAAAATCTCCAATTTTAAAGAAGGTGCTTGTGCAATCATCGTTTGGGCCTCGACCTACCTCCAGATGAAAGGCGTTTTTTCTCTTGTTGTCCTGAAATTTAAGCTTTCAATCTCTTCTTCAGTGTACTCAATTCTCTGGGCAGAATGAGATTGGGATAAAAAGGCACATGAAGTGTAGGAAATTTGACTTGAAAAGGGGTTAACATTATGATGCATGTATAACATCTTTAGTGGCAATTGGGAGTGGGAATGGAGGGCAATTATATTTAGAGAATCAAGGTTATTTGTTTTTCCTCTTACATGTTCTTTGTGTAATCTAAACACAGGTGCAGTGGTGGCGCCATACTTCATTTTCGGGTGGGGGGGGGGGGAATGAGGAGAAAAGTGAAAATTTTTTTTGGGGGGGGGGGCACAAGATTCGATCTGGAGGGGCAAAAATAAAAATTTGAGTTCTTAAATCAATTTTTGGGCCCAAAATTGCTGATTTTTGCCAAAATTGGGTGATTTTTGGCCCTAAATCCGCTGATTATTTGCAACAATCTGTCATTTTCTTCTGACCGGGGTGGGGGGTAACTGGGGAGGGGGGGGGGTGGGGCAATAACATTTGGGGGAAAATGCCCGCCATGCCCCCCCCTGGTGCCGCCACTGATGGGCGTAGCATTGTATAAAGTCAGAACAACAAGGCCGCAGGCCGATTTGTTCTACGCACAGTATTTAAGTCAGGCATATAATCCTGCATGAAAGTCTCGATACTAGACTATTCCTAAGTCAATGCAATATTATTTGGAGAACTAACTAGTTTGTTCCACTTTTGCCATTGTTTTGCTGTTATTTTCCTTTAAGATCCACATACAGTATTACCAAGATCCGTCACTATGCCCCTCTCAGCACACAGAGATTCCCGCTTCCCTCTCCGGTACAGTAGGTCCCAGCAGCCATCTCTAACCCTCAACGAACCTGTGCCCTCAGTCGCCTTACCTCGAGGTCCTTACCGGATATACTCACCAGGGCAACACCGTCAGAGAGGCATTCCAATTGTGCTTAGTTCAATATCTTAATACGGTTAATGAGGAGGGGTAAATAATATCTTGATGCCAAGGACAGAAATGGCATTGTCAAAAAGTTAACCATTTTAATTAAAAATGGATAGAAAGGGATATTAGTTTGAAATGTTTGGAATAAATAAAGTAAATGCTGCACCCCGTGTTTTTGTTGGTGTTATCAAATGAAAATATTCATTCTGAACTCATTGTTCTACCTGATATTTCACGTTTCATAGGCAAAATGACAGGCGGTCATTATCTGGGTATTTTTGGTTGTTGAATATGTAGGAATTATTATTAGGGTTTTAGATGAGAATCCTATTCTCAAAATGTGGGAGAGAGATCTTGGAAGAGGTTTTTCTATAGTTTGAAGGTGCTGAATCATGGATTTTTTTGATCCAACATGAGGGAAAGTGGGAAACATTATAATAACAGGGTATAAAATTAGTGAGGGGGAAAATAAAGAAAGTCAAGACAATTGTGTTTAAATATGCACCAGTATTTGTTTCTCATTGTAAGGATAAAAAAAAGTATGCTATGGTGTCTGGTTCTGACCTTTAGTAAACAAAGTCCTGATAAGGTTCAAGGTCATCCTGGGCCAAAACTACCCAATGTTGATCTTGGAAACCAGTGTCAAAATGAATGATTCCTATGGTCATACTGAAGCACTCACAAGCATTTTAATCTTTTGGGTGACTGCTCTGTGTACAATTTTGAGCGTCAAGATTATTGACCCCTACAGACCAGTAGTACCCTGTTACACAACCAATTTCCTCATTGGTGAGAGTACCTTTGAAGTAGGTGTGAAGTAGCCACGGAAGGACAGTACCTACCAGCATGGGTACCACATCGCGGCCGCCAAAACTGGGGGGTAATCATACCCTAGGTACACATGCAGTAGCTTAACAAGTTAGTCCCCCAAGCAGGATTACCGGAGTGGGTAATCCATGCAAAGTGAGCTTTGGCTCTGTGTGCTTTATTTTAGTAAGTTATCCATGATTTAACATTTGGGCACATATTGTTATAGTTTTACACAAATGATATATAGGGGTTTTTGGTGTGATCAACTCAAATATGGATGTTACTAAGCTGGAAAAGATCAGAAAGTCTAAAAACAATGGAATGTGGGCGCCCTCTAGGTCCAAAGTGTGCGCTCTACTAGGCAGCTGGTAGGGGAGTTCCTGTGAAGGTACTCCCAAGGAGTAGTGCTGCAGATTGTACTCACTACTGGGGCTAACATGGGTACCTGTCAGTCACATAGCAGGCAACTGCAGATTACACTATAGGAGGGGGTACTGCATAAGTAAACATAACTGTTATCCACCCAGTGGCTTGGTCACTTCGCAAGACTTGAGTTGTAGGATACTGCATCACTAATTGCACAAGGAGGTTAGAGCTCAGAGGACACATGGAGTATAGAGCCTAAAGCTTGTGTTCCAACCGTGAGTGGATGTGCGGTATATTTTGCCACGAATACAAAACCAAATGCCAAACAGTGTAATAACGGGCAACTTGAAGACAGGCAATTTAAGGGCAATTTTGTGATTCAAACACCTTCTGTTTCATCCATGGTTCCCTAGATATCTTAAGAAAAGCTTATGTCAAGAAAAGCTTAATTCAAAAATTGATCCCGTTCTTGACGGTTTGTGCAAGTGCTTGTTTCCCACAGTCCAATAGGCCACTGTGCTATTAATTTGTCACATTCGACAGAAAAATCAAAATGGAATCTATGAGATACGACACAGAATGGGTACTAAAATTTTAGTACACAGGGATTACTAACGCTAAAGGTCAGATGATATTAAAATCAACTTTTAGGTAAGTTGGAGGACGAGGTTGTGGATCACAAAATGCCACTTAATCACCAGAGTTTTAAAAAAATAGGTACAGTGACTATGTAATGTTTTAACCCCAGATGACCTTTGAACTTTTAATCTTCAAACCTTAAACTTCAAGAGAGATAACCCTATTATATTTGTAGAATGTTGTATTTTTTCTACTTTCACAGCAGAAGATGCAGAGATATAGAAGCCGAAAGCTACTAAAGCCTTTACAGAACCATCCCTCAGCCCTAGAATGTTGTAGCGCTCCCAGGAATGTCCCACTTTACCCTTCACTTAGGAAAAAGTAAGCGAGTCACTGGTTGTCCTATAACTTTGTGGCACCACATAATAGGCAAGACTCTATGGCAGCGCAAATGAATAATAGCAAAAATTGGGCTGCAACTTGAAAGCGAAGTGTGCACTGGTTCGAATCCTGATGGTACCAATAAAACTTGCTGGGGAGAGTCACTGGGGTGAGAGTCACAGGGGATTTTTTGTCGCGACCAGGATTTGCAATATATTCAATCACACATGAAGTGATTAAGTCGAAATGAAGTCTTCCATGTAATAAAAAGATGATTAGTATTTTCTTTGCTTCTCTATGGTGGCCTATTAGGACAGCAGGCAGTACAAAACATAGTTTTTAGTTGCCTTTTCTACTTGATTGTCCAATAACCTTGAAACCATGGAAGGGGTCCTATAGAGCATCGACAGAAAAGAGAAAATCTCCCTCTGCCCCTGTAATTGGGTGTTAAATTTCGGATCTAAATGAATTACTATGATAATCTTTCCCTGGAGCTAGCCAGTATGGAGAAGGATTTTAAAATAAAACGTCAAACCTACATATTAGGCCAAAAAAACAAAAGTTTTAATCTGCAATTCCTTTTCCCCTACCTCCATGTAGTGACATCAGTGCAAGATGGATGGTTGCCACCAAAAACCTACCACGTGGCTTAAAGCGTGGCGTTTTTACATGTGCCGCAACCAAAGAAGCATATCTTGATGCTTACGTAAAAAAATGCATCAAGGTATGTATGGACATCACTGCACAGAATTAGAGCGATGGACTTAGTGCTAGTTCCAAAAATATTGAAGCCCAAAAATGGCTGTTGTGATGGAAATTGTTTATATATGGGCGATCAATCTAAAATTGGCAAAAGGTTGAGACGCTTTGGAATAGCAGCCTCATATTTTTCGAATAGTGTATCTTTAGAAAAGTGAACCTTTGGAATAGTGAATCTTTGACAATAGAACTCGTAATAGCAAATTTAGAAAAGTGAAGTTTTTAGGAATGGTGGGAAGTGAATGCCACAGAGATTGAAATGTTTCCTTGTGTGAACTCATGTTTTGAGTTTCACTTTAGTTATACCTTGCGGCTCTTAGTTGGATAATGGTCATCATTTTTTAACCTATTTTGCACATGTATTGGGCACGCCGGCTTCTATATGCTTGCCTTGATTGACTTGTGCATTGCATCTTTTATCATGCCTGAAGGCTATGGCACCATTCTTTACTTCAGGCCACACATTATACTTATAGATTTGTTTGGGAATTATGATCCACACTACAACACTTTTTTGTTTTGTTTTTTGTTTTTGGTGTATTTTTATTTCGCCCAGTTTTCTAGAGTTTTATTCCCGGGTACATAATAGCGTCATCATGAACAATGACAGTGATGACTCTATGTCAAAGGACAAAGAACTAGAATGACCTCATGGAACACGGAGGTAGAGAAAGAAGGGAAGACTTGCTAGCAGTTGTAAGTAAAGTAGTGTTAGCCCTCTGGCACGTCTGCTTAGATTAGACCCTTTTTATCTATAGCCCCAATTCCACAGCGAGGTCTTTCCTCGGATAGCTTCAAACCCAAGCCTAAACTAACCCCAGCTTCGACACCTAGCCCCAGCTTCGAAACTAAGCCTAGCTTCGAAACCCAACCATATCTCGATCTGGAGACAGATCGAGCACATTCAGGTAGTGCCTTGACCCTAAACGACTTTCGATCTCGAAATATTTTTTTTTTAACATAGTTGGATTGTCATAAGGATCATATACTTTTCCTGTCCATTAGTAGCAGTTTGAAAATTTGACCTTTGACCTCTTAACCCTCGTCTACATGACCATTTTTTGTAACAAAACTCCCTAAGGGGGGGGTGGTTACCACCGTCCCCTGGTATTTTCGTTACTGACACCACCCGATTCCTGTAAATTTGGTACCAAGGATAGCTTAGAGTTTCTTCTTCCATTTATACCAAATAAGTACTAACACCCCATTATGACGCCACCATGAACGTCATATGTTGAGGAAAGTACGAAAATACTGAATATATGGTGGAAATTGATAT
>JAMKCH010004730.1:0-41561 GCA_023653785.1 Ophioderma brevispina | reverse complement strand
TGAAACTTCTACCCTAAACTGGGCGAGGATAACGAGTCTATAACGCCTGACATCTTTTCAGCTGATGGACAGTAAAAAATGGATCTGCAGTTCCAAATAAACAAAGGGGAATCTGAAGTGCTTTGTCCGCTGAAAAACAGGTGGATTCACTTATCAATAACGCACTATTTGCTTGAGTCAATGTAGCATAGTGTATGTCCCTTGATCACTGGTATTCAGAAAAGAAAAATGAGATGGCACTTGATTCAAATATATTAAAAAACTGAGATGGCATTGGGAAATGTGCAACCTTTACAATTACTATACCCAATAAATGGTAATTATAATATTTATCATTATTTCTAAGTGGAAAAGGTTATTTCTGCGAGTGGTAATCAAAATGTGAACAAAATTTACTTCAAAGATTTTTACCTCAAAATAAATCACTTGTCAGTAGCCATTACTGGTAAGAAATATATAAATACTATAAATGTTAGTATTAAAGACATTAGAGCGGCATATACATTTATATCACAAAACATTTCAATATAGAAAACTATTCGGTAACATATCGATATATTAATTGATATTGTTTATAACAAGTGACCATTTATTCCATTAAAACAGAAATTAGAAATTTTATATGGTTAAATTTTATTCTTAAAGGATAATTGCACGTTTTTATAGTAATATTTACCCTTAATACAGTAACAATACGGAAATTCGCTCTCAAAGTGTGAATTACACTCCAAAACAGATTAGTCAGCGGGTCGCTCACCAAAATCATTCGTAAACTCGTGACACACTTTGGATCAAATTGGATACCAAAAGTAGTTTAAAGAAGTGATATATGCTTGACTGATTTCCCACTGACATTTTCCGTATAAAATAGGACCAATTGGTTTTAAAGTTTGCACGGTCATTTTCTATTTCTTCGCTTTCACGCCGGTGAAACGGTGCCCCCTATATGGCTAAAAATCACTCCACGTTTTTGTGTAATGCTAGTTCGATTCTAAGCAAATTGGTAGTGGCCAGGGACAGTACGTATGTATAGTGGGCATGTACACCACTTCTTCAAGACATGTTTACAAATGAAGGCGCCACTAATTACTTCATTTATGAATGGTGACGTCATATTTGCGAACAGATTGGGGAGATTTTGAAAATTCTGTAATTCTGTGTGTTCATGACGGGTTTTTTCGGGGGGGACAAGGGGGGGGAAAAAAGAGACTTTTTTAGACCTCGGGTGCGTTAAAAATTATATTTTCGCAATGATAATGGGAAAATCCGGTGTGTTCTCGGATCGGAAACTGATAACAGAATTTAAATACGAACTTCCGTTGTTCAGTTGTTTGTGTTGTTTTTATGGCAGTACCGTTGCGCCATGAGTCAATCCGGAATGAGGGGGTTGGAAAAAGTACTCCTAAATAATGTAGATTATGCGCGATATAATGGAGACTATATCAGTGAGGATCTACTAGGTGTCGGATATTTAGATCATTCCTGATCCCACAGTGTCATCATTGCAGTTGACATCACTTAAATAAGGTGACAATGGAAATATGCTGGCTTATTCCGGCAATGGAACAAAGTTGAACTGGGAAGTTGCAATGGAGTATTGATTGGCTGCTCATAATTATATTATGCGAGGAAACGTGTTTGTGGGCGCGTTCAAGCATTTGGTTGGCATGACACTACAATGTACACACATTCGAGTGTGTGTATATTTAGGTCAGTCACCCGAAGTACGACGACATGCGCGAATTCAGCGTCGGGGACTTGTCACTAAAATGGGGTATAAAGGCGTCAAAGGAGAGCTTTGTTTGTGCGTTTTGATTGTGAAATGTTAGCCAAGGGGGTGAAGGCCCATCAAAACCATTCGTACGTGCTGGGCGCTGACATTTTGGAATATTGCACGGGAATAATTATAGTTTGGGTGCTTGCAATACACACAATGTCAATTCGATACATTCAATCCGGCAAAATATCATTTGTTGGATGTGGGTGTATTGCGGTGGTTATTATTAAATTTTGTCATAATACCGATGGCCACACAACGAATGAAATGGACACGTCAGTAGCTCTTGATTTAATAAACCGCATCATGAATACATCTTTTCACCTAATCGCGATTTTGCATTATGAGAAAAAAGAGTATCTGAGCACAATGATTCAGGGCACTATTAGTACACCTGGGCCACCTCAAAACAACATCAAGTTATAACTACGATTAGTTGGATATGCAAAGCGGCACCCCCAGTATTTGGAAGAAGCGGCGGCAGCCATTGGTTCTATTGTTGGTACTCAGTTTCTCCTGTGGGCGGCAAAACATGAGAATTCTAAAGATTAGTAACGTTTGCCTCTATAATCGATATAGACCTCTTATTTGTGTAGACCCTCCCTCGGGTCCACGGTGATGACAACGCTAAGCGACAAATGACACTAGACTTTTCAACCCACCAACCGTGTGGACCCTCCGAATCTGTAGGGGAAAACGTCTCAAATCTCCCCCGAGGTCGGGGGGAGTACTCCGCCACAAAAATTAGGCAAATAACATGGTTCTGGTATACTCGCACTGCCTCTCGACGTGCCGTAGTGCGTATGAAGACACTTAGCCAGACCACTCAGTGTGACGGCTTATTTTTGCGCAGGATTAATCGAGCTTCTGGAACCTGAGGGTGTGAAGACACCTGGGGGTTGTTGCACGCGCACATTGTGTTTTGGCTCAGGCAGTGGTTGCCTCTCAAGTCGAAGTCCCACTTTCTAGGTTTATGATGCATTTTTATTGCAACTCTAATCAAATATATAATAGTACTAGTAGTGTTATGTATTATTATATCAATCAAATATCCGGAAAAACCATTGTGTGTACGATTACTTGCTCATTACAACGATCAAAATCATTTTATTTTGATTAGTTGTGTCCCTGATGAAAAAGAGCTCCATTAATTTTTTCGCATTTTCAATAACCTGCGCTCATGCATCTTGAATGAAGCTTGATGAGATAATTTTATCATTGCTCGTATCGAAAATCCTCAGATATCTACTAAAAACCGATAGGTTGATTGTCTCGGCTATGCATTTCGGTATTACTTTGACCAATGGGCTGATACCGGGGGGGACTCAATAATGAAATGGATATATGCATGTTGTTAGGCTCGTGCTTCCAAACCAAGGGGCATTCGGTCTTCTTCTTTTATCGGGTCCAAACAATGTGGTCTCAAATATGATCCAGCAAGAGATGGGTGACAACGTCTGGCTGATTCACTGAATTCCGCCAAGGTCCTTGTTTGTGCATTGTTGCTCCGCAGTAGGCAGACCAAGTGATGTTGCATTGCCATGCCACTCCAGCAGCTGCTTACAGATAGACCCACTTCTGCAAGGAAACCTTGAGATTAGGCCAAGTTATGGTTCTCAATCTATTGATGCATCGCTTCAACAATGAGGAGTCAGCTCCAGGGGGAGCTGCTCACCAGGTTCAATACCGATAGATGTGACTTGGTTGATGGCAACGTTTTCTTTCCACAAGGCGACTCTCTTTACCTCTTGAGAGACTGTATTTCAAGAGGTTGGACTTTGCTTAGAAACTCTCTCTAGATTTAAGGCGGTGGCAGCAGGTATCTTTCCAGTCATAGGGTGCTTCACATTGGAAACTTGGCAGCTACGCTCTGGCATGCTCGCTACGATACGACGAATGTCTGGTGGAGCAATTCCTGCTAGCATGTACAAGTTTTCGTGGTGTTGGACGGAGGCATCCTGTGATATAAGCCGACAGGAGGCATTAACGCTGGATCAAGATTCTTGCTGGGTTGATCGTTCCCATACAGGGCAGGCATACTTCTCACATGAGTAGCACAGGGCAAGTGCCGGCGATCTTAGGGTAAGTGGGCGAGCACCACATCTGGTGCCAGTGAGTTTGTTCAAGATTGTATTGCGTGAACATACTTTACTCTCGTCTTCTCAATGTGGTTCTTATAAGAGAGAGTGCGGTCCACGGTGACTCCTAGGTAGGGGTACAGGTTATCACGTGCTCCCGGGGAGTACAGAACCAAGTACTTTAAGCTGACGTTGCTTCGCGGTTGGTAGATGGAAAGCACACCCCTGTGTCTTCGATGGATTTGCACGTAGTGGTTTGCCTCATAATAAGGAGTGAAGTTCACCAAAGCCTTGGATAGATAGTTCTCTCTTCAACACCGTGAAGTCGGCATCTTGTGCGTAATTCCAATGTTGCATCAATTAAAACGACGGTTCCTGCACTCCTAGGTGGTCGTTGGTCTAGATGTTTGAACAGGAGAGGTGCAAGCAAACCCCCTTGTGGTAGACCTTCTTGAGCCTACGCCATCGGTCTTTTCGCTCCTAGTTGAACAAAAAGAAAAGAACATCCTGTTCGGTGACAGAGGACTGAAAAAATAGGGGGCTTTGGGTGGGAGATAGGGAGATAGCCAAATTACCCCAAACAACTAAGGGTTTCCGAGTGAACCAATTTGCCAAAAATTCCCCAAATGGGGTAAAATCACAAAATTATAAATTGATCAAATTAAAAAAAAAAAAAAAATCTTGGGTGAAAATGTGATTTTTCCCCCAAATAGGGGTCTTGGTGACAGTGATAAAGTTTTCACCAAAACTATGGGGTCTTTGGGTGAATTGAAATTTAAAAAACAAATCGGGGTGTTGGCTTGACAACATGCTGTGAAAAAGGGGGTTTAACAGCCTTACATACGGCGTCGCTTCAAGATGGGAGTGCCGGGCGGGGGGGGGGGGCTAATAGGTCTAAATTTTGGCATGAAGGTAGGGGGCGGAAAGGCTGGCTGACGTTTGTTTTCGGGGTTTTAGAGTGACCCAAAAGATCAAAGGCCATCTAGAGGTCAAAATTTTGCGTAGAATACGACCTGGGCACAGACAAAGTCTGTGGTCAAAGGTCACCCACATATACGTCGAAGGTCACACATGGTTGAGATGCACTATGTTTGGTACCTATTTTCGGCAAAATTACCCCTAGAAGTGGGTACGGTTTTAAGCTAACAATGGCCGTGACACCCGGGAGGGCGAGGGGGGAATCCCCCCTACCGCGGCTTTTCTGTACAGGGGCAGCGGGCGGGTGACAAAGCCATTTTAATCCTGTACACAAGCTTGGAAAGGACGATAGAAGGATGTAAGAAAACGAAGGGGAAGAAACGGGGAAAGAGGTCCATACTCAGGATTTCTTGGGGTCGGGGATTCAAAAAGTGATAACCTTTTGGGAAAGAAAACCGTGCACATATTTTCCCGTTAAAGTGGATCTAACCCTCGCGTTACTTTTGAACTCCTGATACCAACAAGTCGACTTTTCTTCGAAGTTTTCCAAAAATGGTCATTAAAATCAGGAAGGAAATTGGTCAGGCTTAGTCTTCCCTTTTGTGGTATGGGTGGAATACACCAATCGCTTCCGCTTTCTCGCACCTGGGCCCGAGGGAAGGAGAAGAAAATTGGAGGTAAAAAGAAAAGAGAAGGTTAAAGAGAAATAAAGATCCTGATGACGACGGGGTCTCTGTACTCTAGGATAATGTTTATGAGAACATATCTCTTGTCTTCACCTTCTTTGCGTTTAAAAGGATTTGTAAACGTTAAATGCTTGTTTGACGTAGGGAGAGATTCCGCATGCACTATTTTCAATGAAACTTGGTTAGGCAGGGCCTACACAGGATTGTTTTGGGGGTGGGGGAGGGGTGCCGGCCTCCAAAAGTAGACTTTTTTGGTCAAAGTGATCTCTAAACCCCCTTGTGAAAGATTTCTTTTTGGAAACTTTGTGAACATTGTTCATCACCACTGAAAGTGGACTTCTAGTCAGAATTCTAGAAATGTTGGATCTTTTTTATGAAAAAACAAAAATAAGCGGAAATCGGACCCCCCCTGCGTTAGGGCCTATGGTAGGGGTGCAGGAGGGACGGGCTTCTCTTTGGGGCAGATGCTTCCCGTCACAAACAGGTGAGGACGTTCTTTAGCTGATTGGAGTATAATTGTTCATTTTTAAACAAGGAGCCTATTTCGCTGCAAATGCAGGGGAACAATTTTTATTTTGGGTTATGAGTTACAGTTTTGTTATTTTAAAAGGGTAATTTAAAAATGAAAAAGAAATTACAACATAAAAGGACAAACGAATAGAAAAGCCATTATCTTCACATAAAAGCGATAGGGAGTTAAATGGCATGGAAATAAAGAAAAATTGGGTGTATGGATTGACCTTTTACGCATCTTAATATTTTTAGGAAAAGTACAAGTAGGATGATCAGGTACTAGGCTGACCAATTGCATATACAATTGTAATTTACCTGTCCACAAGGATGACTTACGGGGCAGTTGGATGGACAGTAGTTGACATTGAAATGAGATGAATTGGGGAGAGATTTCGTCAGACAGCTGTATAGCGCGGGGAAATAATTCAGGTTTCTGGAAGAATAGGCCACACTGGACAATTTCTGATTCTCAGCTTCTCCTTCCCCGTCTTTTAGTTTTTGTTATTGTTTATTTTCCATACTTCATTCTGATAGGCCCTCTAGAAACAATTTATGTACACTAAATTATATCCAAAGCACGATAGTGAAACAATGCAACTGTACTTGACATATTTCATGCACTGTCAAAAAACTTATTAAAGGAGCTATTCAATTAGCTGCGGTCGCGTTAATCGATAGATGAGACCTATAAGTCGCGTGTAGTTCGTATCTGTGGTAGACCCGGATTAGCATCAAAATTAATGAGATGTGCGGCAAGGTAAATGCGGTACACTTACTTTGAATCGATAATGCTGGAGACGTTTCCCTACGATTCGTACAGTCTCGACGGGCTACTCCCTACCTAGTGTTAATTCCAGGAGCCATGTGCAATTCACGTTGGACCAAGTGGTTAGGCAGGGCTGTCAGGGGGTGGGGTGAGGAAAGTACTCACGGTTTTTTTGAGCTCTAGCATTATCTTTTAAACGTATTGCGCTCTATACCCAGAGACAGAGCCGAGGGATGGGGTACCAGTCTATGAAAGTTAATATTCAAATGAACCTTGTAGACAATGATCAATACTGGAATACAGAAAATAACGAAATTGAATTAGCAAGAAAGAAATATGCCTTCGAAAGTACCCCGTGCTCGGGTGTGCCGCACATGGGTTTTACATTTCGAGTTGAAAGTGGGTTAGCGGCCTGTTCAAATCCCGTATCTCAGATCTATCCTTTCGGTATATGAAATGACCAATATTTTTTGCAAATTTCCATCTTAGTTTTGATAAATCTTTTTAACAACACCAAAATTATTATTCTATGATGAGGTCCGAACGAAAACTAACTTTTATTTGTATAGCTTACAAGCTCACGAGAAAAATGATTGCTATGAACTCGTGAATGCACTTTGTGTATCAAATGAGGCTGTGCTCATAGGAAACTGGCTCAATTTTGATTTGGGCAATTTAACCTATTTTTGAGCTGAAAAAGTGAAATTTGAATTTTCAGAAAGTGCCATGCCTGGAAAGTTCAAAGTAGGTTCAATTTTAGTTTCATAATCATTTTTTTTTTTTTTTTTTTTTTTTTTTTTTTAAAATGTTGGTATCAAAAATTGCTTTTTACACATCTGAGGAGAAAAACTTGATCATAGGCGGTGCTGCCCCGAAAAAAAGACGGGACATTTTGGGAAATGTGCGAATTTCTCATGCAGTGGAATGATATTTGTGGGCTTTAATTGGTAAAATGGTTGTTTACGCAAGGGATTTCTGTCTTGTTTTCTACTATTCTTTGAATGGTTTTTTGATAAATATAATATAAGATTAGTTGTTTTGGTGGTTGATTACAGTGTTGCCAGAGACAAATATGGTATTATTTTGTAACTTTCATTCACTATAATCAGTACATAAATGGTCGTTGAAGTGATATTCATAGACATGCCATTGTGACTCATTTGTATCAATCTGGATATTTTGAAGCAATCAAAATATATTATTTTTGTGATATTTGATTAGCGGTGCCAGATTCCAACCTGGTATTATCATTGTAAATACACAGTTATATTTTCTTCAACTTACGTTGCAAGTTCAATATCTTGTGGAAAAGCAAATCTAATCTTCATTGAAATAATAATATATGGCGCCAAAACATGGCAACTTAATGCTTCATTGAGACATTTCCTTAGTGTCATCCTCATTAACTTTGACAATTATGTTGAAAAGTGAATAATCCTCGTCAGCCTAGCATATTTTCAGTAATATGTCTAAGTGGTGTTAATGTATAAAATGGGTTTTCTCTTTATATGGACAGAAAAAAGTACCAACATCCTTCTTTGTGATATCACAATGACATCCATATTTTCCGATATTCACTGAAAATTTTCAGCCATTTCAGATTTTTAGCCACAAATGTGACAATGTAATAACGTGAAATTTGCAAAGCGTTTTGCTTTAGAAAGGAATTTTTTAGAAAAATCTATTACTTATTCAAAAGTAATTTCATTATTATTGTGTTCAAATTGTTCATTGTTACTTTTTTAAAAGTCCATGGTCGACGCTAAAAGCCTCGTCCCCAGGTACCCCCGATTTTACCGGAAGTGCTCAAATTTTGGTATCAGAAGAAAGCTCCTATTTTTCTCATTACCTGTGAATTCTTAGGACTAAAGGGTGGTTTGGTTAGATTTTGAGCGCAAATATGCCCCATTTTCGACCAATATTAATTTTACACAGTACTCTATGGGGATTACAAAATCACGTTTCTAGCTCTCACTTTATAAATATTGGCGCGAAACTTCACAGTGGGGTTTTCGCGTTTTTTAAAGGCCATTCTATCAGATGAACAAATTTATAGACCCAAATAATGAAAAAAATAAAAAACTTAAAAAAAGCAAAAAATAAAAAAAATAAAAAAAATAAAAAAAATAAAAAAAATGCAAAAATTGTCAATTTTGAAAATGAAAAATCTAGGAGGGCGCACTATTTTTCAAATGTGCAGTGGCTCTTTAAGCATACGTTACGGATTTTGGTTCTGCACAAAGTGTTAGGTCAAAGCTTGCACAGCACCCTTCCGTCATGATGCAATTTGTAACTACTTTAGTATAGTAAATACACCGTTCTGAAGCTATCCGCTTGAAAAGCGATGGACACTTTCGGACCGAGATTAATTAGCTATCGCCCTCGCCAGATCCCGTCACTAGTAATACGAGGTGCTGGTCGAGGCCGGCCAAGCGCACAGGTTTTCTTTTCAAAACACTTGTGTGCGCTGGCATCTCCGAAAAGAGTAATAAATATTCTTCTTTGTCATGATGTTGTTCGTCTTTCTTCCTTTTTCGAATCATGATGAAAAATATAGTAAAAGTATTGTAACACGACTATAGAAGCTCAAGTATGATATATTTGTGAATGAGGATAAGTTTTTGTGACTTACGTCAGGAAAAAACCTCGTCTAAATCGGAGAGGTGAGAACATATGAAAACTTGCGAGACAGTAAAATGGTCCTGCACTCCCGATGAAAATGAATCGGAAGTGTTTTTTTCTCCACCGCATACCGGGCCGGTAATTATTAAATATAGGCTAGCCTCAATGTTTGCTCAAAAAACAATGGTGAGAGACTGGTTAGCTTGTGTGAAGAACATAAACGTCGTACAGCACAGATGAAATTTCAACAACCTACACAGCGTCAGTGGACATGGATGCTCCAGGAGTGCAATGGTTATGGGTGGTATATACATTATAATAGGGCTGTTTTGATATTAGAGTGTTCGGTGCGCATGGCCTATCAGAGCGCATAGCTCTGTAGCCATGGCGCCGTATGTCAAGGGTATTATGTTTGATAAGAGATTACTTTTTGCAGGGGAGTCTGGAGTTTTGAGTTATGCACAGGGAATTAACAGAAGCATGATTGATGTGAACTTCATATTTTGTCGGGTCGCCCTAAGCGACCCGGAATATAGAAACCCACTGCTCTCAAAATTGCGAAGAGTCTATTTATAGCTGAGGTCATTCATTAAATGTTTCTTTTATGAAAGATCTTACGGTACTTTACGATTAATTTGGAGTTTTAGTGTTGGGTGTGTAATTGCGGATTTGCGATGCAATTTCAGACAAAGAATAAACATCACTGTGTTTGAAGGGCCTTAAAAAGCATTTCTTTGATTTTATTAGTCTTGTGAGACTTGCTTTTTGATGGGAGTTTGGTAAAAAGGTTTTGCAGGGATAGATAAAGGGTGAGTAACAAATAGGAGAAGGCTATAAGTAAGAAAATCAGGCCACGTAGAGTTTATACTACGTAATGATTGAAGCTTTAACATGTATTGTGTTGAATTATTTTAAGACGAAGTTTTAGCTAACATCTTTATTTGAAAAAAGACAGGAAGGGGTAACATTAAATTAAAGCTTAAAATTTGAGGATTCAGTTTTAACCACATTTGCGCCCAATTGGGCGTCGGTTTTCATGTTCTTTATTTGAAATGATAGGAGGTTCTAAACTATGTTAACTTAAACTTATAATTGGGGGATTCAGTTTTAACACATTTTGCGCCCAATTGGGCGTTTTTCTTCTTTTCTTTATTTGAAATGATAGGAAGTGTAACCTATGGTAAAATAAAGCTTATAACTTGGAATTCAGTTTAACACATATTGCGCCCCATTGGGCGTTTTTTATTTGCTTTATTTGAAATGACAGGAAGTGTAACCTATGTTAAATTAAAGCTTATAAATGGGGATTCCGTTTTAACACATTTTGCGCCAATGGGCGTTTTTTCTATTTTCTTATTTGAAATGATAGGAAGGTGTAACCTATGGTACATTAAAGCTCTATAACTTGGTGGATTCAGTTTTACACATTTTGCGCCCAATTGGGCGTTTTTCTATTTTCTTTATTGAAATGACAGAAAGGTGTAACCTATGTTAAATTAAGCTTTTAAAACTTGGGGATTAGAAGTTTTAACACATTTTGCGCCCAATTGGGGTTTTTTTTTTTTTTAAAATTGTTAACTATTTGAAATGACAGGAAAGGGTAACCTATGTTAAATTAAAGCTTATAACTGGGGATTCAGTTTTAACAATTTGGCGCCCAATTGGGCGTTTTTTCTATTTTCTTTATTTGAAATGATAGGGAAGCGTAATCTATGTTAAATTAACGCTTTATAAACTTGGGGATTCCGGTTTAGCAAATTTGCGCCCAATTGGGCGTTTTTTTCTAATTTCTTTATTTGAAATGATAGCTTCTAACTTGGGGATTCAGTTTTAAGGAAATATGTCGATTTTTGTCAATGCTCAGTTTGACGACATTCATGGAAATATATGTACATACATTTTTTTTTTTTTTAAAAAAAATAATACAATTTGTTTGTAAAATTAACAAACATAGAGGCATTTTATTTTTGCTTTTTGACATACGAAGAAGAACAGAAAAACGGGCGGATTTTCGCCAATCAAAAGCGCCCAATTTTTGCTCTCCTCGTGACGTCAAAGTGATGACCAAAAAACATCGTGTTGACTAGAATTGTATTGCTGACAATGTAATATTGATGGATTAATGAAAAGTAATAATAAAATTAGAAAAATAAGTTAAAGAATGACATATTGTGTTTCATTTCGTTTGTGTTTAATTATTATTAATTGGCAACACTGCGATTAGATCACTTTGCCTGCGATGTGGATTTGTCGGAACCGTTTTCGAGTAGTAAGCTATGGGACGGAAAATTAAAAGGCCAAAATACTCAACAAATATGGACAATTTTAAAATTTTTTGATTTATTATGTTCTACGTTACTTAAGCTTTCCATCCATACCAAATTTTCCAAATATCAGAATCATTGAACATATTCCTTTAAACCATTTGCGCCCAATGGGCGTTTTTTCTATATACTTTATTTGAAGTCACAGGAAGGTGTACCTTTGTTAAATTAATTAAAGTTATAACTTGGGGATTCAGTGTTACATTGAGCCCAATGGGCGTTTCTTATTTTCTGTATTTGAAATGACAGGAAGGTTGTAACTATGTAAATAAAGCTTATAACTTGTGGATCAGTTTTAACACATTTTGCGCCCAATGGCGTTTGTTCTATTTTCTTTATTGAAATGACCAGGAAGGTGTAAAACTATTAAATAAATTAACAGCTTCTACTTGTGGTTCAGTTTTAACACATTTGCGCCCAATTGGCGTTTTTCATTTCTTTCTTTGAAATGACAGGAAGGTGTAACTATGTTAAATTAAAGCTTAAACTTGGGATTCAGTTTTAACCACATTTTGCGCCCATTGGGCCGTTTTTTCTATTTTCTTTATTTGAAATGACAGGAAGGTGGAAATATGTTTAAATAAAAGCTTTAGAAAACTATGTGAGGTCAAATGTAACACACCAAGGTCAAAGGTTCAACGGCAGATTTCAAGTTCAGTTGGCAACAAGGTGATGGTTCTAATGCAATCTATGCTCATGTATCAAAACATCCACTTTAATTCAGTTATGAGATTCTTTGTATACATGTTTCTGTAATAAAAGGGCAACTTAAAACTAGAAAACATTACTCCTTTAAATGCTTGTTAATGTTATTCTTATTTCTTGTAAAATTATGCCTGGCGACCCGACACAGTTTTTTTAAAACCTTGTTTCTTAATTTATCATGATATTCTAGCTCTGGTTGAACAAGGGGTTAAGAGATGATTTTGTAATGTCACTGGGACCGAGACTGCCATATTAAATGCATGTAGAAGTTTCACAAATTACGTTGGAAATCCCCAATGCCCAAATCGGAGGAGATCGTTGCTCCCTCCCTGTCGAGAACCACATGTAAGTTCACATCTTGATCGATTACGCTTGTGACAACAGAGATACAGAAGCTGGCTGCTTTGCCGTATTGTAGTTATAAACGGTACACGAGATGAATAGTTGGTGTCACGTGTACAGGTACAGTCAGTGAAGGTATCAGATATAAGTGCTGCTCTTCGGGGGCGACCGATTATATAAATCCCGACTATGTTAATCAAGGTCTTTACATTACCCTCTGCCCAAAGTGCTATTATTTTCTTTCCCAAAGACACCGTTATTAGGCTTCTAAACAGTACAACATTTAACTGTTCCCTACAGATTCAAAAACCGAAGTACGATGACGATAATCGGTTTGTGTTTTTTTCCAATGTAGGATACGTAACGTCATTTTTTACCTGAATGGGCCCCCCGAAGCCAAAAATGAATAAACCAATCAATGCCGTGACGTCATCAAATCTTTATTTTTTCCAAAAAATGTGGCTGTTATTCCCATAATAAATAAAATTCCTTTTTAGATTAACATCTTGTATATGATTCTTTAATAAATTAATATTTCAATGGTCCCCGCGATGAATGTGAAGAAGATGGGTTCCATAAGGTCTACAAACTGACAACATAGTCAGCCGGCTAATACCCTTACCGTGGATGAATGAGCAGACGGATCCCGCGTGTTAGTTGTAGCAGGCTACAGCCACTGGCGCGGGGCTGCGGGGGTTATGCGTCCAGCGGGCAACGCACCAAGATGGACATATCTTAATAAACAGCGAGTGGTCTAACTCTTTGAAGAAATGCAGGGCCTACAACTCAGTAGCACTAGACTCCGACCACCGGATCGTCAGCATTTTGCTCATCTGCAGCCTTAGAATTACCAGAGGGAAACTTCTCATAAGACCAAAGTTCGATGAAGCAACTGCAAGATACATCCACAAGAGACTCTTTCCCGTTGGAAATTGTCCAAAAGATTTGGAAGCCCTCCAGTGCTACGATTACATCAGCACCATCACACAGAGGTACCACACAATTTGAACATATGCTGTCGCAGAGGTAGCTGAGAAGTTTGTTGGCAAAACGCAAGACCCTGTAGCATGCCGAGCTGGGTAACTGAAATACTATCCATCTGAAATCAGAGAAGAGAGGGATGTAAGCCAAAAGAAGAGAATTAGTTTACAAGTCTAAGCAGTCCATAGAACTTTGGAAAAGGCTTAACTCCGGCTTGAATGAGAGTTACACGTCAGATGAGGCGCCATGCTCTACAAACAATGGAAGATCTCAAACTGGGCTGACTCGAAGGGTGATTATAACACCAAATGAAAAAATCAATCCATAATCTATCCGGCAAAGACAGGGAAACCAGTGTCAAGGTCAACAAAGAGAGATGGCACCCCACCAACAAGTGAGAAGGACCTTCTTGCAGAATGGAAGGGAATATTTCAGTTCCTGGCTCAACAACAGCCACGGTTCACAATTATTTGAACTGCTCCACCGGCTTTTCAAGATCTGCCCATCGAAACCAATCCACCACACTAGAGGAGACGCTAATAGCCATGGCAAATGAAGAACAAAAAGGCCGCCGGACTTGAACAATTGCAATTAAATTCTGAAAAGCACTCCAGCATGGTGGCGAGCAATGCTAGGTTAGTCATGGCTTTTGTACTGAGAGTATTCACCCCTCTCACTCCACCCAGCCAATGGACCACTAGCATCATTGTTCCTCTAACCAAGAAGGGAGGCCTTAGTCTGATGACCAACTATCGAGGAATATCTCTTCTGTCATTATCAGAATCAGAGATCATGTGGACCCCATCTTAAGAAGCAACCAGCCTGGATTTCGTTCTGGAAGAAGTTGTGCCCAGCAGATCCATATCCTCAGAAGAATCATGGAAGGTTTCCAAGACTACCAGCTCCTCTTACAGTCACCTTTATAGACTTTAAGAAGGCCTTTGATTCCATCAATAGAAAGGTTATGTTTGCTGTGATGCGGCATTATGGAATACCGGAAGCAGCAGTGAATGCCATAAGTGCGCTATACAACAACTCTAAAATTGCAGTAATGGTCGACGGAAAATGTCGGATCCTTTCGAAGTCACCACCGGAGTTCTTCAGGGTGATGTTTTAGCTCCTTTTCATCATATTAGTAGACTTTCTACTGAGGAAGGCCCATCAGATTGTGACTCATGGAATTGTAACACACCCACGCCGCTCCAGACGATACCCAGCCAAAGTATTGAATGACTTGATTTTGCTGATGATATTGCCCTGCTGGAATTTACTCTTCCAAGGGCACAGACCCAGCTGACCAATACTGCAGCGGCAGCAGAAAATCGCGACCTCATAATAAGCATTTCCAAGACAGAGTACATGACTGCAAATTGTCATCCTCATCCAACACTTCAAGTCTATGATGAATCCATCACCCATGTGACAGATTTCAAATATCTGGCTCCAAAATGGCATCTGCTGCAAAGCAAGCGGAACCTCAAGACGCCAAGCCCATTAGCACGTAGTGCCTTCTGGAAGCTAGAACGTCTGTGGAAAAGCCCCAATTATCCATCTCTGCAAAAGTCAAGTTATTCAACACTACGTGTGTGACCATCCTACTCTATGGCTGTGGAATCCTGGTGCTATCACAAGACATGGAAAGCAACATCAACGCATTTGCTACCTCATGCTATAGGATTATGCTGGACATAAAACGGAAAGACCGTTTCTCAAACACCATCTTATATTCAATGACTAAACACTGTGCCTCTTATCCACCGTGTAAGACATCGCCAGCTGAGCTTCCTTGGACACATCCTTCGTCTAGCCAGAGGAAGAACCTGCTAGAAGATAGCTCTCTACATACCATCTCATGGCAAAAGGAGACCTGGACGTCCAAGCACCTCTTATTTAGCCTACATCCAACGTGTGCTAGGGTATGATAAAGGCATGATACAAGCTGAGGCAGATAGCCGCACTTGCCAAAGATGTGCATGGAGAAATCTTGTAATCGCCTGCTCCGCAGCCGAAAGATGATGATGATGATGATGTTGCTGAAATCTAGTGTATCCATTGGTCCCTGATATTGGGGAAATGACATTGAAGTGACACTTTATCCATTTTCAAGAAAATGTGCCAGTTTTATTTGCGGGAACAGACGGTTATATGATTTTAATAATTAATTAATGAATTTACACTTGGTTTCCCCCTAGCCCCCGATGGGGACCATAAAACAACAGCATTAGTCCGGGAGGTGCCACCTGGAGAAGGAGAAATTCTCATGTGGTTTTCTAGACCAATTTTTCATGGGGAACATCTGAGGTAAACCGGCTGTATCCTGAGAACTTTTCCGTGGTGATGGCGCTTTTTTTTCAAAATGGCCGCCAAAATCTCATATAAAGTGTGTATATGGGTTAAATCAGTATCTATGAGGCATGTTTGATCACTTTCTGCATTAACTTAATTTGATTAGAGTTATTCATAAGGAAGATACATTAAATTTTGTATCTATAAAGAGGTTCAAATGATGGTGCTTTTCAAAATGGTCGCCAAAATTTCATATAAAGTGCATTTATGGAGTAAATAAGCATTTGACCAAAATTTGCATTAGTTTTTGATTAGAGTTATTCAAAAAGAAGCTACATGAAGAATACATAATCTTTTAAAAGGTCCAAAATGAGGGCGCTTTTCAAAATGGCCGCCAAATTCCAATGTAATATTGTTTGCGAGTCTAACAAACGATGCTATGAAGCAGGTTTATTCAGATTAAAGCGGCACTGGCACATTTTCACAAATATGAAATTTCTTCAATTTGCTCTCAAATGATAGTCTAGGCCATTGGAAGAACAGAGATATATTTTATAAGTATTTTGTGCTTACGTCATGGAAAAATACTCAGTCTAAATCGGAGAGGTGAGAACTTGACCTCACATGACCTTTGGCCTTGGCACATGACCTTTGACCTCATCAACAAATGAGGGATCCCATGTTGCACCTATGACACAAGTTTGGTTCCAATTGAATAACCTTTCAATTTGAAAAAAAAAACATTTTAGTGACACATACATACACACATACATATACACACATAAGCACACATACATATGCACAACGGATTATTAAGTGATCCTGCCAGCTTTTCTGGCGGCCCACAAAAACACTTATACTGTTTGAGTATAGATAATCCACAGGTAGCTCTATGAGGCCTGTGCGATATCAAATATGTTGTTTTAGCACTTATCAAAAGGTCTAAATTATACGCAAAAAGCCCAACTTTCCGACACCCCCGCTCTTCAGTATAAAAAATAGCAAAACTTTTTTTTTTTCTTTATACGTTCAGAACAACATATCATTTACCTACCCTGAAGACCACAAAATTGAGAAAATGTTACTTTCGAGTTTATGGCACTTTTAAAATAGCCACTTTTAGAATGTGCTTTTTTGCCAAAAACCCCTTTTCCAAATAATGGTATCTTCCAAATGAAAAGAACTAATTATGGTTTAACATTACTGCAATCTTGAAGAATTTCAATTTGTTTTTTTAATCTAGTGATCAATCAAACTTGTCCATTTCATTATTGAAAATCCTCTAAAATGAGCGAAAATAGGGTAAAACGTATTTTGACAGTGTGCCATCAATGAACATCTGACTGTTTTTTAAGGGACGCAGGGGTGTTCTAAGTAAATACGCATACGCACGCGCGCGTCTGGCTGTTTTAGAGGATCAGGGTTGTTCTAAGTACATACTCATCGCACACACACGGCTGGCGGTTTTTGAGGACGCAGGGGTGTTCTCAAGTAAATCCGCATACTCACGCGCCGCGTCTGGCTGTTTTCACGCGTGCGTGCGTATGCGTATTTACTTTAACACCCCTGCGTCCTCTAACCCAGCCAGACGCGCGCCGTGCGTATGCGTATTTACTTTAGAACACCTGCGTCCTCTAAAACAGCAGACGTGGTGTGGGCGCATGCGTATTTACTTTAGAACACCCCTGCGTCCGCTAAAACAGCCAGACGGTGTGTGCGCATGCTTATTTACTTTAGAACACCCCTGCGCCATCTAAAACAGCCAGACGCGCGCGTGCGTATGCGTATTTCCTTTAGAACACCCCTGCGTCCTCTAAACGCCAGACTCGCGCTGCGTATGCGTATTTACTTTAGAACACCCCTGCGTCCTCTAAAACATCAGACCGTGCGTTCGCATTCTATTTACTTTAGAACACCCCTTCATCCTTAAAACAGCCAGACGCGCGCGTGCGTATGCGTATGTTACTTTAGAACACACCTGCGTCCTCTAAAAACAGCCAGAGGTATGAAGCTCATGCCATTGTTAACTCGGTCATAAAAGTTACTCGGCTCGGAAACCAAAAAAAGTCGTACCCCAAAAGTCGTGCCACAAAAGTCGTACCACAAATTGTCCAATCCCCTTCACATACACCCCATCAGTACCGTGGGAAACAAACTTGCGGTTTTGATGTAGACTGCTATAATGCATGTTGGCAAAAGCCCTAAGTCCATGACTGTGCTTAATAAAGTGGTTAACCACTAAACGGCAGTTTTTTGTTTATATCTTGGGATGGAATGGATTTGCTGGCTCAAATTTTCAGGAACGACAGGAAAAATACGCCTTTCATCTGATATCAAAATCGATACTACTTCCTTGTAAATCAGGGGGGTCCCCAAGACTATCGGAACACGCACCTTTAAGCTAACAATCGTTCAATTTTTGAAGAAAGTATGAAATTTTGTACATGACACAAAGTATGAGAGATCCATTTTTTTAAGTTTGCCACCATTTCCTTTGATATTCTACAGCACTTTTTGTTTACACATTTTGCTGATCATTTTCATTTCATTTTCCAAATTTTGGCGGCCATTTTGAAAAGCGCCTTATTGATAGTGTTACTTTGTCAATACGTGGTTTAATTGTGAGCAAACTTAATTTAAATCTGATAAATCTGCTTCGTAGCATCCGTTCGCCCCAGAAACACTGGTCTAGAAAACCACATGAGAATTTTTCTTTCCAGGTGGACTACACAGAAGGACATTCCCCTTGTCCCAATTACCGTAGACTCCGAGGAGGTCTAACTCTAACATAGTTGTTAATGTTGATTAGTATCTGTTCATGTTAAATGTTTCAGATTTCGTATGCCCATACGGTGATGTTTCGAATTCACAGCATGGCCACTGCTATTTCACATTAAAATGAGGGTACTTAGTGGATTTCCCCTACCAAACCTGATGCCCGTAGACGCCTGTAAGGATAAATTCATAGAAGAAGTAGGTGCAAACAGAATAGCGAATGTTTATCCGGCTTCTAAATTGCCCGGGTGAATCGAAGGGTGGGCGCCATTCATCCCAGGCGACGGAGCTGGTGGGTTATAATTTGCCACAACCGCTTACATCCACTGATGAACCGGATTCCGGATTTCTCTTCTCGGGCATGAAATAACGCAGGCAATGCTGGATATTGGCCGACATTTAGTACGTCTTAAGTATTTGGTTGTACTTCCCTAAATAATCAAGAGCAAATTAAAAACAAGACACAAAGAAAAAAATCAAATGGCTCTCACAGATGAGCAAATAGTGATTAGTGTTCTTCATAGTTTGGTTTCATTATGCCCCAAATTATTCACCCAAAAATGCTAGTAGTATGGTACAAACAAACTCCCATGTTATAGTAGGGATGAAAATGCGACCCATATCGGCGGCACATATGTCACAAGTCTTCCAAAACACAGACGAATCGACATTCTTTAGCGAATATTTTTTTTTTTTGCATATTTTGATAATATATAACGGCTCTTTACATATACCTAATATTGAGCACAAATAAACTTTCCAATTGACGGTCTAATAGTTTTTTTTCTACTTTTGAAATTAATACCCGAACGCCAGATGAAAGTCTTCCAAATAGACGAATCTACTATATAGTATATAGTCTGTTTGTACCTTAAAAATCCTATGACAGCTTAGAATTTAGGTTTCCGCTCCCTACCCGTCCTCGGGGGTTTTCTCCGAGCACTTCGGTTTCCTCCGGCATCTAAAATTGGACTTCTTTTCATAAATCTTTCCCTACTGTTTTCTGGAGGCGTCCCTTGAATTAATGCTCATAGCAGTTAAGCATAAGAATCGTTATGTTTTGAAGAAAGCATGAAACTTTGTACATGACTTCTACAGTATCAGAGGTTCTGTAAAAAAATAGACCAACAAATATTCGCCCAATAATGCCTCCAGATTGAATTCCAAAATGGTCGCCATATATCTTTTAATTCTACACCACTAGAACCAATTGTGTGTCTATATCTTATGTTTTTTTATACCAATTAACCTGTTGGTGAACTCAGAATATGGCGGCCACCAGGAGGCCATATTTTGGTGGGTCCTATTTTTTTTACAACTCAATATATAATTATAGAAGTCGCATAAATGTCTTGCTTTCTTCAAAAGATTCTGGCAGAAGATCCCCCTTAACTGCTCAACTATCATAGCATATTAGGTTCTGCCTTGCGAAGGCCGAATGATATAATATTTTTTAAAATAATTATGTTAAAGATCTGAATCGTGTATAGCGCCGCTCATTATATGACGTCATTCAACGTGTTACTATTAGGGAAATCGGTGTGGCCATAGATATTGTTACTTAGTGATTGTAAATATCAACCAATCTACCTTGGAAACTAAATGGCGGTACCGGATCATTTTAATTTGTCTTTTTTTGTGATCCCAAATCTACTCATTGCATTTCCCCGATTAAAATCAGTGAGAGAAAAGCCGATCTACGACAGTTTTTTTTCGGCAACTTGTGCTATCACTTTTTTACAACGTACTAATTTGATGACTTGTGGTGAGTAAGCGATAGTAAATGGTTGGAGTCCTTCTCCCCCCCCCCGTGTTGTCCAAACATTTGTATGGTGATGAAACATTTGTTATTGGAAAATGAAGCCTCCATCTCACAATGGGCAGAATTCCTCGTGCAATCGCGACATTTTAATATTGGCGTTAGAGTATGCAAGAATGCAGACCACAAACATCTGTATAAATAAATCGGAATTTGGGATCTTATGATAATCCGAACCGTTTAGTATATCTAATAAATTCAATGTTTCAAAGTCTGATGTGGCCCCTAGGGTGGGTGCATGCCCGGGGTGCAAAAAGAAAGAAATTATTAATTGTAATAATGATCATGTGTCACATGATCATATCAAAAGCAAATTCAAAATGGCGCCGATATGGCTAACGAAAAGTGCAAAAACGCCATACAAATTGTCATTATATCGTCGTGGGTTCTGCATAGTGTCGAATCAGCATAAATGCTAGTTCTGAGAAAACGGCGTTTGAAAGTTTGAGTTACCTATGAATGCGTGTAATTAAATGAAATAAAAGGAAATGGCTATATTAAGTGGTGTATGTTAAAGACATGAATGGTTACTAACTGACGACAGTATATTAAAATACCAAGAACAACTGTTTTCTTATTTAAAATGGCCACTGAATGTGGTTCGATTTTTTGTCAAACCCCAAATGTTTGATTCGCTGTGCTCTATGGAGTAGAATACGTATTCGACTGAATGAAACCCGGTGATTTCTAATTTTGGTATGGGATGATTACATAGCTACGGGTTGGTACTATTTAAAAAGATGATGCCGATGATGCCACGGTGATAAGAATAACGATGGCAGTGATGATGGTGGCAATAACGATGAAATAAGGAAACATCGCAGCTGACGAAGACAATGATGCTATGGATTGATGTGATGTGTTGATGTTGTTGATGTTGATGTTGATGGTGTTGTTGTTGTTGTGTTGTTGTTGTTATGGCTGGATGGTGATGAAGACGATGATGATGATGTCTAATGTTGATGAAGACGATGATGATGACATGTGTTTTTAGTACAACCAGTAAATTTGTATCAAACGAATTCCATAGCGGTTTAATTTAAAGTGGGAAACATTCACTTGTTGATTATCGTTCGTTGTTTAAATATAGCGTAGACTGACCACGATGACCAACCAATTCAGAAAAAATTACAACCTCTTAAAAATTTGGCTCCTTAACATTAATATCTTTAAGTAGTCGCCAATATGTTTTAACTCATTTTTGCAAGAAAAATATAGATTATTGCGGTGAGTTCCAGTTAGAATTAGAATAAATCTATTTTAAGTTTGTTAGCGTGTAATGTGTGTAGCGGAGTGTGTAAGTGGTCGAATAGTTCCTTTTGTTATGAGTAGAATGAGTGTGAATGGACTATAATACGCTGGGTCCCGAGTTGTGTGGCATTTCACTTCACGCTTGTCCGTTGCAGCATACACACGTACATTTTACGCTCTCTGCCTCTACTTCTCTTTGTTAATTATGAGTTCGTCTCCCGCGACCAAGGAGGACATTCAAGAGTTGTTCCAGACTTTTACTGCTTGTCAGGAACAAATTGTAGATGAGAAGCTTTCAGAAGTAGCTTCAAAACTTGAGGCAAAATTGAAATCAGTGGCCAGCCTCGCAGCAGAAATGTGAAATGGAAACGTGAAGGACATAGAAAACAGTATTTGTTTAACCAGTCAACATTGGAATCACTAGAGGAAGTCATTCAACTGAACCAACCTCCTGAAGTTGGGCAAAGGTTTAGAATCGATTGACGCAGGCATTCTAAAAAGAGGCAAAAAAACTGTTTCGTATCGCAGACGCCAGTCCGTCAGGCTGGGCAACGGTCGAAGAATATGTATCTAAAGAACAGAAATGGACGAGGATTCAGATATGATCGTCGAACTGGTCGCGCGGACGGAGGAAAATAGAGCAGCTAGGAAAGCTAAGCTGTCTTCAAAGAACAAGAGTGCAGCTTAAAAAGATTAGAAGTTTCCGCACACGCTGAATTTCTCCTAGTTTGGTCTACTGTTTATGGTGTGCCTACGCAGTCCTTTCGTGGGCCAAGAACAGATCATACCCAGTCGCCACAGGACACATGTTACGCGTGCGGAGGTTGCCGGACATTGGCGCAGGATTGCACGGCAGCTTTCAAGTCAAGAACCAGGAATACCAATTCCAGTAGTAACCAGTGCCGGAGCCATATCGGAGACTTACACCTAAAGGGTGCCCCTAGCAAAGTGGCAGATGTCATCAAAGTTGAGTATCCATTGTTTGTGCCTTTTGATAATGTTAGCTCTGATGAGCCATATTACAAATGACTTCTTTGAATATGAAGAAAAATTCTGACTCTCTGAAACATCCAGGTATGCGGGCGTTTATCCAAATCATATTAATTTTGGGTTGATATTGTGCCAATTCTTTTGTTCAAGAATAAGTGTGAATGGTAGTGTCCATTTTACCAAACTCCCCCTAAATCACCACCCATAAGTTCGTTGTCAAAGATTAATAATAAAACTTGTGTAGCTCACGCTGATTTGTTTCCAAGCCATCGATGACTACTAAACTCGGGTTTGCGTTAGATGTGGTTCAGCAACCGTGTTAGTTTAACCTCTGTCCGTAATCCCGCGCAGCAGGTAAAAAGCGCTTGATTTTGGATTATCGTTTTTTAAATAAGTTTGTTTGGAAGCAATCAGTAAAATATGAAGATGTTCGCACTGCACTTACCTTTTTGAAGCAAGGGTGGTTGGTTTTAGTTTTCAGTTGATTTAAAATCTGGGTACCACCATATTCCTATCGTCCACTTCACCAGCAATTTTGGGTTTTCTTGGGTTTTCAGGGTTATTGACCTTTTCAAATTACGTGTGCCATTTGGGCTGTCTTCAGCCCCTTATGTCTTCACAAAGGTCGTTAGACCTTTAGTCAAAAAGTGGCAGTAGTGAAGGGATCATATTGTTGTCATTTTTGGATGATGGTCTGGGCTACGCAGATAGCCTAAATATAGCAAATCAACATAGTGCCATGTGAAATTGATTTTGGTCAAAGCGGGGTTTGTACCTAAGGATTAGAAAAGTGTATGGAATCCTGTCTCGGAAACAAGAGTGTTTAGGGATTTCATAGGGATCTTTCAGAAGGCAGACTGGTTTTGCCTGCAAGGAGAGTTATCAGATCAAAACAAGCATTCATTGATATTTGAATGGCCATTTTGTCATGCATCACAAACCTACCGTCCATGTCAAAGAGGTAGCCTCGGTTGCAGGTAAGATTGTTTCAGCCTACTTAGTAGTTGGATCTATGCGAATTAATGCAAAGGCCATCATTGTGTCATCGAGACCAAGGTCGTCTGGGAATTTTTCTTATGTCAATTTTATCAGTTGCAGCTAAGCAGAGTTGCAGTTTTGGTTATATCATATTGGATAATTTTAAATCACCCCAATCAATTTTATTCCTAGTTGTTTCGAAAATTGTGTACTAGATGACAGCAGATACTGGCTAGCAGGCTATGCAGTCAATACAAACTATGGTGTTAACACCATGGCCAATGGTCTAATGTAGAAAAAGAGACGGAGTTCTACTTGGCGCGAATTAAAAGCCGTTGAAATGGTCTTAAATTCGCAGTTCATAAAAAACAAAAAAAAAAAAAAAAAAAAAAAAAACCCCCCCCCCCAAAAAAAAAAAAAAAAAAAAAAAAATTCGCACACAAAGAATCAAATGGTTCTACGATAAGCAAGCAGGTTGTTAAGATGTTTCCAAACGGTCTATGAAATCGGACTCTTCAAGCGATAGCCTTGAATATATGTGTAGTGTGTGAGAATAATATCTCACGTGAAATGGATTGGGTGCCAAGAGCATTAAACGAAAAAGCAGATTTCATCAGAAAATGGTTGACCTGATGATTGGCAGTTCATGATGAGAGTTCAAGTTTTTAGATCAAAAATGGGGTCCGCATTCAATCGACGCTTTGCTAGTTATTATAACAAAAGTCTGCTGCCGTTTCAAATCTAGATTATGGCATCCCGGTTCAGAAGACCATGACGCTTTTACTCAAAATTGGGCCAATGAAAACAATTGTTTGTCACACCAATTCATTTGATACCCGGTTATTCTCATTTATTGCACTGTAATCTCTGCCACTTTGATTTGTTCCAGAATGGCAGTTCTGCTCCCTTTTGACTATCTTGTTCCCAGACGGGATTAATTCCAGAAGTGGCATTGTGGATATAGTAGATTTCTTATCCGTTCCCTTTATTGGTTGAAGGTCGTGGACCTAATGCGAAGTTTGGTCGGAATATCGGCTCTACAGCCATATTTTGGCCATTAGGTTTGATGCCAGATCGGTGACAGCACCGCGATGTTATTGTATATACCATTTTGTGTTCCCAGCGGCGCTGTTGTGTACGCCATCCGTCCGTTTGCTTGAACTAGTAGTACAGTACTGCTATGGCGTGAAAGTTTTTTCAAGGTTGCCAGAAGGCAGCCATTATGTATATGGCGATGATTTTTGCATGAGGTTTAGAGCTCAATTTGGCTTCTTGGATGTGCAGTTTTGTTCACCACCGTGTTACCGGCATCCGGTTGATATCGAATTTATGCTCGTTATAAAACGATAAGCAGTACCGTAATTATTTTAGTCTAGTTGTAAAGGCTTCAGAAGCTAAAATAAGTATAAATGATATGATGCAGTACAGTACTGCGGGTGTAAGAAGGTTCTTGTGAGTGTGAATGTCCAAAGTGGTTCTATTTTAGTACTCATACTTTGTTCATTGTGTTTTGCAGCTCATATTTGAAAGTGAGCCTTGGAAGGTTTGCTTCCTAAACTAAAGACAATCATCAATTACATTCTCTTGCTAACAACAACGACCAAGCATTTTCTAACGAACTCTCGGGCACCTGCTACCGTCAAACAGTATTCCTATGCTTTTGGAAAGTGGAACGTGTGGTGTGGTGAGCAGGAAAGTTCCATTGCCAGCGAAACCGTATGTAATCGCTTTATATTTGGACTCACATCAGTAAAAAGCAAGTTCAATATCTCCAATTAACAGTGCTTTAGCCGGTTTATATTGGGCTCATCGAATGGCAAACTTCAATTGTGATCCCACGAAAATCTGACATTGTTTTAAATGCTCATGCCGGTTTGAAGCGATTGCTTAAATACATGTTTCACGGAAAGAGCCATCCACTTCTTGCACATCCAGAAAATGGTTTCCCTCCATGGCCTGACAGATCTATAAAAAACCTGTTGAATATTCGTACATAGCCATGATACTAATCTCCTATGCAGGGTTTTTACGCTTTTGAATGAGCTTGCCAATATATGCAGTGATCCACCTGAAATTCAATAAAATAATAAAATTTTGGAAATTTTAATTCCAAAAAAGCACGACGGACCAATACAGAGACGGGAACTCTGTAGTTATAGCGAGGACATATTCTGACACCTGTCCGGTTGCCATGCGTGAATATTACGTTAGTGCAGGCCCATGTAAATGAAGCATTTTCGTATTCCGAAATTAATTATCAAAAAAAACTTAAAGATGGTTATAAGGTAGAGAAGGCAACTCTCCCATGTCCTATTCTAGAGTTAGAGAATTAATTAATGCAGGATTCTTCAACCTATAGTTGGGGATGTGTCAAATTTTTGTGTTCATAGCTGAGAGATGTGGCGCCTCAGCTGACGCGGCAGCCAATGCGGGTTCCAGATCGTTTATTTAAGCGTCATGGCCGATGGAAGTCGGGAAAAGCCAAAGAGGGCTATGTTCTTGATAGATGGTCAAGTAAGTGATCAGTATCGAAAGGCCCGGGACTTTGAAGTGTAACAGTAATCCCGTCATTGCTTATTTATATAAGTTATGGTACCTTTTAATCATTTTGCCCGTTCTTGTAGTTCAGGCGCGCAACAGGAGTGGCTATACCATATTGGTGTGGGTGTGGGGTTGGTTGTGTGATGTGTATAAAACTCAATATAATGATTTCATTGCGGTTGAGTCCAGTTACGAATTAGAATAAATCTATTTTAAGTTGTTACGGGTAATGAGTGTGTAGAGAGGGGGGTAAGTGTCGAATAGTCCTTTTGTTATGAGTAGACTGAGTGTGGAAATGGTCTATAATACGCTGGGTCCAGTGTTGTGTGTATGGCAATTTCACTTCACAGTGTCAGTTGCAGCAGACACCGTAAATGTTACGATTTTTATTGGGGGGTTCTCAAAAAAGCAGTGCAGGAGAGAGTTGCAGTGGCGTTATTTTAACTAAATCGCCTGATGTGTATAACCTGTGTTCCCTAGCCTGGGAGGGTTGATCTGCATAGTCCAGGTCTACGTTTCCACGTTCCCCATATTGTTGTAATTTTAGGGTTTGTGGTTTTTCGGAGCTCGCGATCAACAGGACACATGGTGTTTTGATTCCGTTTCACCTAACCTTGTAGGGTCCCGTGCTTGTCTTATATTAGGTTTATTCTGTGTTAATAAATGTAAGTTTGGGTCTCGCTATGCCGTTGCTATTGTTGGTCAATAACATTGGCATTCAGCAGCCGCTGCAACAGGCGTGGCTATACCAACTTGGTGGGTTGTGTGGGTGGTGGGTTTGGTTTTGTGAATGTGGGTATAAAACCTTAAATTGGTAGTTTTTGCTAAAAACATCACAGCGCAAATTTTTAACAAAATCGCCATAGTCATAGCTTATTGGGGTAAAAAAAAACAAGCATAGCACATAGTTTTTTTAGTGCAAAAGAAGCTAAGACAAAGTTTTTTTTTTGCCTAGTTATATTGCAAATATTTTCCAAAAAGGTGGGTCGTTTCGACAGACATCGAGGAAGAAACTGGCCATATCCCAAAAAAAATGTTAGTAGGTACAAAAAGTCATGTTTTCCTATATGAAAAAGGGTTTGTTTGATATCTATTTATATAAATTTTTTTAATACAAATGTGTGACTATAGGTTAATTTATATACGTAGGCCTAATGTTTTAGACTATTCCCGGATCATTTTTAAATATTTAAAGCCAGTTTGACATGGAATGGATATGAAAGTTTTATTATTGAGGTGAGAGGATGGATGCTTGAGTAGTTAATTCAATCAAAGATCCTGTATCTGATTTACCTATGAAACAGAAAGTATGGAATATTATCACTCATAACCTTACCACAAAATGCTTGGGGGAACTTCCCAAACACGATGGCTCCGGGGTTGGACTGGGAAATTCACTGTACACCCTGGAAATTTATCAATATATAAATATGACACACACGCAGCACATGCACAATAAACCCCCATATCAACATTTTACAAATATATTATTATATTGTTTGGTTTTTGGGTTTTTTGTTATTTTATTACTTAAAATTAATTGGAACATGATATATTTCCGTTAAATTCTTGAAGGGCAAAATTTGGTTTGGCGTTGAAATCATACACTCGCTTGTGTTACCATCTATTCACCTATATTCTGTAGTGTTTTTTGTTGTTCTTCTTCGAAGCCCTCCAGTTTGTTAGTTTTTAACACTATGAGGTAATTCCGACATTTACCTAGAATGTTGCCCCAAATTAAAACTGCTTCAAATTAAGATTTTTATATTCATGTAACATTTATATTTTTTTCATGTAAAATAACTTCAAATTTAGGTAGCTTTGGCAATGAAGCAAGCTACCATCCGATTCACTCTATTGAGAGTGTTTTGATATGCAAATTATAACGCCGCACAGGCCTTTGTGTCGTGGGTGTGAAGCGATACATGTTCTGGTCAAAGCAATCCTTTTGTTATCCTTACAAAAATACAGTGGCAAGTCAAATTCTTTGAAACAAGAGTAGTAAAATTCTTTTAAAAATTTCATTTGAATCCTGTGGGTCATTGTGTTTATCTAAGATAACTATGCATCTTATTTTCATAAAGGAAAAATTGCTTATTTTGAAGTCGATTTGCCCAGACCAAAACAACCTCGTTTCCCGGTCCCCGGCCTTTGCTCGCTCCTCCCTCTCTGGAAATATTGTTGTATTTAGTACATCACTGGTACGATGTCCGGTTAGAGGGATGGTTGGGGCGTACAGCCTACCTACCGAAACAGCTCCGCCCGGGCTTAAACAGGGTTTGGCTTTATGCCGGGAAACTGGTTTGTTGCCAGAAACGTTAACACTTGTTTAACCCGCATAAAACTGGTTTAAAACCGGCAAAAACTAGGAAATGGTCTAAGGTCGTCCAGCCAAGAGAAGCGATTTTAGTGTATGTCATACTAAATTAAATTCCCTCTATAACTTAAGATAGTCAATATTCTTGCATTCTTATATTTGGTCCAATACAAAGAATACAAAAAACAATCGAAACATTGTAAAAATGAAAAGAAAAAATTAATTGACAATGTAACACTGTTGACAATTTTTTCAAAACATGCAAAGTTCTGCAGGACTCATCTAGCTACTGTATTTAACAATCACATACTTCAATCTAATGAGTACTTTCTCTTGCTTCCCCTTTTATCTCCTCAGATTTTATGTTTCAAATTTAGCCTAAAAAGTCACATTGTGTTTTTGATTCATTTAAACAGTTTGAAATTTATGCCGACCAGAGTCAAATTTTAAGGTACTGTTTTGGAAATTTTCATTCCATTTTCCACTTTAGGTTATTCAATGGCGTTAAGTATGGGTAGTTAGTCAGACTGGATGCACTAAAAAAGCCCCAGAGTTACTGGGTTTCCGTGTACTTTCAAACCACTTTTTGTTCTGCAATTGTTCTTCTGACTTCTACAAAGTTAACAGAGCATCAATGTGCATAGACCCACATGTTAATGGTTTGAACTTGAATAATTGCGGTGGGAGACGCAATGCATGAGACACCTAAGACAAGTTTTTGGGGTTTTGCAGACAGTTTTTGAACAAATAAGAATCAAGCTGGACATAAAATATGCTTTGTGGCAAGAAGTGGGGAATGTATGTAGTACAAGTATTGTGAGGTCAACATGGAACCCGGGTCTCTGTCTTCAAATGGTGTGCAAAATAGAACAATCCTTTCCGAGTGAATTTTTTTTGAAAATTCACATAATGCCTCGTTTAATCCAATGGTATAATCTGTAACCCATTTCAGAAAATCATTATGTCCCTTTAAAACTGGAATGGCCCTTAACTGTAATTTGAGGATGCCGTTTATTTGGTAAATGGAGGAAAAGCGGCCTTTTTACTTAATTAGTAAATTGAATTGAGGATGTCCCTTTCATTGGTAGAATGAGGAATGTGCACTTTAATTTTAATCAAATGCATTGCCCTTTCCAAGGTAATGAAAAATGGAATGCCCCATTTGGCAATGGAAGGAATAGCCCTTTAATCGGTAACTGAGAAATGGCCTGATTGCCCTTTTAATTGGTAAATGGAGGAATTAATTGGTAAATTGATTAAGGGATTGCCCTTTGGGAGGAATGGCTTTTTAATAGATACAAGGCAGACACCCGGCGTTCCGACCCACCAAGAAAACTCTAAAACCATAACTCATCAATGAACTCTAATCCATATCTCACCAACAGAGAACTCTAAAAAAAAAACAACTCATCATTGGTGAACTCCCTCCATAACTCACCAAAACCAAAAAAAAACCGTCTAAAACATAACTCATCAATGAATCCATCACTCACCAAAAAAAAACCTAAACATTCTAACAGGTTTGATGACTCCACGATAACTCACCCCAATGACTTTAACAACAATAACTCATCAATGACCTCCTTCTACCTCACTAACAATACTCTACTAAACCTCATGGGGGGTGATGGGCTCCATTTATAACTCACCAAAACATATCCAAAAAACTCTAAACCTAACTCATCGATGAACTCCATAACTCACCAAAAATAACTCCATTCCTAACTCACCAACATAACTCTAAGAACATAACTCATCAATGAACTCCATTCATACCTCACTAACAAAAAACGCTTAAAACTCATTGACGGGCTCCATTTATAACTCACCAAAACATCAAAAAACTAAAACATAACTCATCGATGAACTCCATAACTCACCAAAAATAACTCTAAAAACTCTGAACATAACTCGTTGATGAACTCCATTCCTAACTCACCAAAATAACTCTAAGAACATAACTCATCAATGAACTCAATCCATAACTCGCAAAAACACCCTAAACACAACTCATCAATGAACTCCATAACTTTTTGAAAATTGCATAATGCCCCTTCAATTCAATTTGAGGGTGTTTTTCCTCAAATGATGCAAAAGTACATTCCATAAAAAAATTAAACAATTTTTTTTTCAAAAATATTACTTCACCAACAAATAACTCTAAAAACAACTCATTGATAAACTCATCCAAATTTCACCCAACATAACAAAAAACTCTAAAACATAACTCATCGAACTCCATTAGTACATGTTAATTACTTATTTTTGACATTTGTTTACAACACACATACATGTAGACACACACGCAAACACACACACACACACAGCAAAGGTTAGTGGATCAAGGAAATTCCAGACAGTTATTTTAAATTGAGAAAAATGATTTTTACTGGAGTAGAGGATATTATACTATCTGACTGACCAGAATAATTAATTGAGCAGTCACTTAGTGTCAAATTCGATTGGGTGCATGCACTGGGCTTATCATTGAAAAAACACAAATTTACATTCTGAGGAAATATAAACCGTCCATTGTAAAACTATGTACTAGCATATTGCAAAATGTGCTCATCTGACCAGAAAGGTGTTGAGCCTGGATATACTAACAGACATGGAATGTGTCCTTGCAAGGTAAGTGACCCTAATCAGTAAACAAACACAATTGCAAGCACACTGATTGACACAACTAAGGTATATCACAAGGCTGCAAATCTGGAAGGACAAGTGATATAAAGGGGAAGGCTTACTGTGATTGACTTAAAATTGCTATTCCCAACAGCTTTCATGGCCATTAACAATGCACACATCCAAAAGGAGCTGTATGACAGTCACGAACCAAATTCAACCAATTTGTTTGTTTAGACCCTAAACTTGGCTTTCACAACCTTATTGTCGCCAAACTAAAACGCTGCATTATTTTCCCACGTCATCCAAACACACATGTGAAATTTCAAGACAATACGATATAAGATAAATGCGCAGTTAACAAAACCATTGGCTTCAAAACCCCAGTACTATAGACCCACCGAAGTATTCGTGGGTCTAATAAAAAACCAACAAATACAATTTTTGAAAATTTCAAAAGCATTTTAGGAACAAAATAGAGGTTTTTGCCAGTTTCTGCCAAAATAGGTGGCATAAACCTTGCGGTTTAAACCGGTTTAAACCAGGTGGTTTAAACCGCTTGGTTTTTACCGGCCAACCCTGCCGGGCTATTTTACCGTATACGGCTACCGAACCCTGGGGTTAGGTAGCCGTATACGGCTACCGAAACACTTCGTTTGAAATATCACCATTTTTATAGCCCACCCCTAATTATTATCATAATCTACATTCCATTGGCATTGCATTGATTTGACTTTGACAGGTATACTCTGCAACTCCTCGACGGTAGAGGTCAAACGCAGAGGTTAGTGAGTGCGCTAGACGTTAGTTAGATGCTGGAGGGTTGGTTTCTAAGATACTTGGTTGTTTCTTTCTTAAATGCTTCAGAACTATTTGTGGTGATATTGACGAGGGTTTCAGGTAGACAGTTCCATTCGGATATGGTACGTGGAAAGTATGAGTTTTTAAATGCGTGTGCGGTCTTTTGAATGTTAGAGTTGGTATGACGAATGGGCGTTTGGCTGGTATCAAAAACCCTGACGCCGGTATGGCCAACGCTGACCATTGACTATTTTATGCATCACAGTCAATCTGGCTGCTTTCCTTCTCTTGCAAGGTTCCCATTGGAGTTTGGTAACATAATGATGAAATAAACAACTAGTCCTGTCCCGGTTAGTTTGTGTGATCGCCTATAAAAATTTAGCCCTGTCCTTTGATGTCCGCTCCGTGCCACGTATTTGAAAAAGAAGTATATTTTATGTTTGTTTTGTATCGGTGTTGTAAAATGAAATGAGCCTTTATTGCACGCGCGGCAGGTGTCTATTACGCTGCCACGATTCTTCTGCGAACTGTAGTAAACGCATAATTGCATCTTAAAAGAAACTAAAAATTTTATTTTTAACATGTTGAAAGTTTTTTTTTTAAGATTTCATATTTTTTTAAAGAACACCATCAAAATTGAGGTTGGGATTTATTCCGTTTTATGTAAAATTACGATATAGGCCTTGATTTAACCCTCCGTTAAAGTCTGACCAGAGATTTTCTTGAATATACTTTTTTTAATACTTAAAAATGTCACCTAGAACTAAAGATATTCACCTATAAATGCTCAATTCCAAATTTTGAGATGAATCGGAGTTTTCGTTTTGATGCATGTAAACATTATGTGCATATACAGTGCCAATAGGATACTGTTATATAACAAAATTTCCGGATCCGAATTTTTTTTTTTAAGATTTTTGTGATTTTAAGGATTTCGATTTGAGCTTAGCTATTTCACAACAGTGGATTGTTATGGACAAGCATTATGTACATGCCAAAACACATTTGTGTGAAAATTGAGGGCGCCCTCATCGGCAATCTCTGAGTCAGCTTAATAGACAATCCCAAAGGCAGGGTAATTAATTTTGGTAGTATCGGGGTAAATGGCCTACCTCGGTTATATGATAATTATTGCCCTGAGGTTCTGCATAGGCACTAAAACACATCTTGATAGTGATGTGGATAGTAGTGAGCAGGTGGCGATTTTTTTTATTTTTTTAAAAAAATCAAAAAAAAAAATCAGATTTTTTTTATTTACATCCAGATTTTTTTTTGATTTAAATCGGATTGTTTTGATTTTTTTTATTTTTTTAAGTTTCATAATATGGAATTATCCAGAATTCTTTCGAACCGGAATCTAACCCGAATCATTATATATACTTGTCCCTAAATGACACTAGTCCTAATAAATTCACATGAAACCTAGCCTGAATATGGTTGTGGACAGTATTTTGGAATTATGCCCATTCAAATATTTATTTGTCTCAGACAAATATCAGACTCTTATATGAGAAAGCTTGCAAAAGTCAAGAAGTGACTGAACTACTGTAGTATAGGCTTATTACAAACATGTTATTCGTTATTTTAAAAACATTTTTGTTTGCACTCTGTTCAATACTGATTGACCTAATTAGCACTCCACCTTAGTTAAGGAGGGATGGCCCGATTTAAGGAATATGAAGTTTTCAATCTTGCATAGATTGGGCATTCATTCCTCACGCCTGCCATAACCCCTCTGTAAATTTCACAGCCGATATCCGTTTGATGCGAGAGCTAAACGTGATTTGTAAGCCCCATACCCCATAAAAGAGTACGTGTAATTAATATGGTTCGAGCCAAATGGGGCACATTTTTGCTCATAACTTCCAAACCAACATCCTTTGGCTCTAAGATTTCACAGGGGAAATGAGAAAAATAGCAGTCTTTCTTCTGTACCAAACTGTTGACCACTTCGGTAAAAATTGGGGCTTCTGGTGTGAGGCTATTAGCGATCGTGCATGTACCTTTAACTGTAAAAAGTAGTCCCTAATTAGGGCTCCATCCCGGAACCTTACTTTTTGCCAAATAAGTGAGTTGAGATGCAAAACAATGCTGAAATAAGTTAATTTTTGATGATTAAATTGTTACAATCCACTGGCCGTTGGCTTTTACATGAGTTTGTGCAGTATTTCTATTTTGGAGGAATTTTTGTTCTCAAGATTACTTTTAAAAAGGTCATCCTAGTGAGCGCTTCTGAAATGTCCTGGGGCATTTATAGGTCAAATATAGTACTGACTATCTGTAAATATGTTCACTAGTATCTTACAATAACTTTGAATTCGATTACAAAAAGAAAACTAAGAAATCTTGAATTTAGATCACAACATCAAGGTTTCAATCATGATTAATTTTAAAACATAAATTGTGTTATTGCTAACTCTGTAGAGGTTATCTTAATGCTAAATCGGTTTAAATAAAAAATCTTTTATTTGATAAAAGTAGTTGAATTTAAAGTATTAAAATTGTCTTTAACAAATTTAGTTTGTCATTATTTGGTTTTAACAGAATACAACAAAAACACAAAAAAAAGTGAATTTTAAAATCATTGATTTTTTAAAAAAAAATCATTTGATGTGTAAATCGCGATTTAAAAAAAAAAACCTATGCTGATTTAAAAAAATCACACCGTGATTGAATCGGCCAACCCTGGTAGTGAGTTTATTTCCACCGCATTTCTCAGTTGTACGTAAGGACAGAGTGATAGGTATTCCAAGGGTGGCGTACTCATTGCCCTACGGAATGCCCTGGTTGCTACTCCACCGTGTTGATTAGATACCAAGTGCGAAGTCATCTGGGTACCATGTAAAATTTCAAGTGACCAAAGACATCAGTATCGGTTCATTTTATCGCATCCCACAAGTTTGGTAACTCTCCTAAACTTCAATGCCCTCCGTGATCGCTCGAATGTGCTCTGGTCATCAATAAATTTTTAGTTTTCCATTCAAAGCTCAAAATTGACACCATTGGCATTTCCTGCCCTTACAGAAATGGCAAATTAGAGTCTGATAACCAATCCAAAGCCAAGATCCTAAATGACCAGTTTTGTTCCGTATTTACACAAGAAAATTTAGATATACCTCCTATGGGCAACTCTAGTATCCGACCCCCCACCTATGCCTGATATAATTATTTCTGTTGATGTGTGTCCAAACTTCTTAATAATCTTGATCCAAACAACTCACTGGTCCAGACGAGATCCCTGCTAGAATACCGAAATTGGCAGCTGAGAACTTGGCCCCCGTTCTCACTCCTTTCATTTTTTCAGAAATGCCAGAGACAGGGGAGAGGTTTCCTATTTATTGGTTACGTGCAAACATTTCCCCCATTTTCCAAAAAATGCGATAGAACGTTGGCATCCAACTATCGCCCTGCAGTTTAAACCTCCATTTGCAGCAAATTCTCGCATACATCATACATCTAACGATCATTAAACATCCAATAAACACAACAATCCTCACCGTCTTAAACAACTGGTTTTCTTCAGGCACTCATTGTGGACACAACTCATCCTTACGTACAAGACCTGGCCCGTTCGCTCGACCGTAGTCCAGGTAGACATGGTCATAATGGAATTTCTCCAAAAGCCTTTGACGTCGTCCCTCACACGACTTATATCCAACTCCACAATTACGGTATACAGAACTCAACCACTGACCTGGAATCATTCATCTTTCTCAGGCATCGTACCCAGTTCCATTAAACTTAAACCAGAGGGTCGCCATTATCTTAACACTGTACATTATCATTGAACGGCCCTCTGGTTTCAGAACGAGCCATTGCAGAAGAATGAAAGAATAATAAAACCATATTTCCTCCTGCATTTACACCAACCAAAGCACCTTTACTGAAAATTTCTTTCTATGATACGAAGAATCTCCCATAGTATTCTCTTCCTATGCTGCAGTTTTCAGGCGTGAAAAAAGCAACAAATACGATTTTGGCGAATTGAGGAAACAAGTCAGAATCACATTTTTTCGTCTAAGTCCCAACCGGCATGAGGCACTACAGGTTAAAGGTCACAACCCTGGTCATACCGGGTCATACACTGACAAACTTAACGAGTATGTTTGGGTATTGTTTGGAGTGTTTGAACTCGACTTCCCAACGTGTTCGCGTGGGGTGTCGGGCAGGACATTGTGAACGCACGGTAGTATCAACGGCCCAGTCCGTTTTATATGAAGATAAATCAAAGATTTTTTGGTGCTATTTTTGGAGCAAGAGTAGTAATACATGATATCTTTCTGAATGGACGAAATGAGGGTAGATTTTTTTTTTTTAAACTAAGAAACTATTTGGGGCGACCACATTTAAATAAACAGTTGTTTTGGCATCATGTCATAATATCCATTGCCAGGTAGCTAGAGCTATCCCACGTGCGTATTGATTTTGAAAAGGAAATCTAAAATGTCCCACTTGAGATGAGATGAACTGAACTTTATCAAAAGCAATTTTTAACAGGTTTAGTTTTTAACTGTATTTAATGTTTCCCAAAAAAATATTAAAATTTCGATCCACCATCAATTTCCATCTACTTTTTGCTTAAAAAAAAAAAAAGTGTAGAATATAGCTTTGGACTAAAAAGTAGTGGATCTCTGTACTGAAATTGGTCCTAAAATGAGGGCCTTCGAGGCGGCACATACCCCTACTTCATCCCGATTTGAGAACCCACCCCACCCCCCCCCCCACCCCCCCCCCACAATACCTAGTGATAACGAGAAGGATCAAATTTGTCCCCTCAAGAAAATTTCTTTCTGTTTCCTTACCAGCTCTTACCCTTACTTACCTACCCCACCCCACCCCCCCCCTTTGTAAAGGTCTGGTTAATGGTTATGGACCACTGTTGTTTATATATCAGATCAGGCACTTGCAATTTGCAGTTATTTTTATTAGTAAAAATATGTGTGCAATTCGCAAATACCTTGCGCGATATGACTATGCCCATTTATTTTCGTAAACGGCTGGTAAAGATACACGTTCAATCATAATACGAACGCCATACCCGTTCAATCACTCCAAACAAGACCAAATGAGCGCGTCCTTTTTTGAGTTCAAGACGCCCGTGGGATAGCTCTATGCTACCTGACAAGTCAAAGGTCAAATGGGAGGTCACATCTGAGTGAAACGTCTCTCGAGTATTCGGAAGGCCCTTATTTTTACATAAATTTTTATCGCCCTTGAAGGACATATCAAAAAAAGACTGGTATCAGGTGATGGACAGTATCTAGAGCACACAGGTGGAGTGTTATTTGGGACATTATTTTTAGGTAAGTGTCACAGCAGTATGAAAGGTGTGCACTGGTCGCAAATTTCGACTGTTGCTGTTATATGTTACATTTCCCGTTGCCAGCGTACCAAACCAGAGGTCCCTTAGCTGATACTAGTAGTGTTTTAAAAGATAATGTTGAGCCATCTGGTTTTGGTTCCATAAGAAGCTAGCATCGTACCCAGGAGTGTTTGTCGGGGCTGCGAGAATCGGCCTGGTCCTGAAGTATTTCTTGCTTCCCTCAGGGTACGGTGCTTGGACCGCTGCCGTCCTGCTAAGCATGCTTGATGCCGCTTATCTTTATCAACCTGGGCCATTTTACTGGCCCTCAAATCATGCACTTATGATCTCGGGACCGATGTAGAAACAATTTGCTGAGTTTAATAATTCTCTAATTAGTCCACATGTTTAGCAAATTTACTTACTTTTGGGCTGTAAAAGCCATGCGATAGACACCCAAAACTTTTATTTTTTTCAGTTTTTTAATTTTTTGTTTTTTTCAAATTTTATGCACTTTTCAGAGGACGATAATTTCCCTTCACAGACTAAGTCCCAACCGGAAATCCAAGTGACAAGTGAGAAGGTGCAGGTCATACATTTGCGACCCAATTTTGTAAACATTAAAATGCATGATATCACTTCCAGTCGCAGTGAGTGATTTCTGCTCATGAGCGATTCTTACAGTTTATCTTGGGGGGGTCAAAGTCGGTTTGGCATGCCAATCGCTCGCTTTTACTGGAAAGTAATGTCATCGTCTTTCAGGCTAGAAATTATGTAAAATACCCTACACGTTTTGTAGTGATAGCGCCGCAACGGACGCGGTCCTAATTCACGCAGTATGACGTATTGACAATAGCGTGAATAAAATGCGCCGTACGATGAGGCTACTCATTCATAGTATGTCTCTACTCTCTTGTTCGACGGCTTTTCACGATTTATTTGGGTCTGGTAAGTTTCAGCTGACCTTTGTGCTGACCCTACCGGTGCCTGTCCTTGCGCAATCATAATAAAATCCAGGGGTTTGAACGGAGAAACTGGAACTTGAAAATGAATAGGATTTTTATTTAATATCCTCGGGACTCGGGTAAAAACAAATTCTGTTGCAATACCTACGCATTTCTCAAAATCTTGTAAGTATCATTGACAGCTAGAAGTAAATGTTTGTGAAAGGTCAAACACTGTGTGATTTGACAGTGTCTCGTCCATGAGTAACACATAGTATTTCTTATTTGTACTCTGTCCGAATAGAAATTTTTCGTAACTAACTAGGACCGGCTGCTGTTCCTGGTCACATAAACACCTCCTCACAACATTCAATCGTCGGTAGCCTATTGCAGACGACTGCGTCATCTACCGCGGAATAAAAAATAACCTAGACTCAGACTATACAAGGAATATTTAAAACACACTTGAGAGTGGGATAGAAAGTTGGCAAATGAAATTTAATTCTAAAAAATGCTTTGTTATGAGAATAACACACGCAAGGTCTCCGAAGCATTTTCCTATATACCTCGGGGTGACGATCTTGCCCAGTAGAAAATCACACTTTCTGGGCGTATCTGATTTCTCATACGCTCAACTGGACAGACACATCAGGAGATTGCATGAAAGCTAATAGATATTTAGGTTTCATGACGAGAAACCCTTTTACGTTCAAGCATAAATCGAACAAAACTTACGACGGCATACAATCACTTTTTCCGACCATGGGATCGAGTACTCATCTAACCAACCGTCGGGACCCACAATAACCAAAAAGAACACCGACCACTTGAAGTCATGCAAAAAAGAGCAGCACGTTTCATCTTGAGCGTTATACAACTAAAACGCCAGGAAGTGCCACCCAGATGCTGAAAGATTTGGATCTCGACCCACTTACCACGCAGAAGAAATCAACGTTTAAATTCGTTTTTCCAACAAGCAAGACTTGGTTCACATATCTCTCCCATTGGAAACCTCCTACACCAAGTACTAACGTCATCACGGCATCAGCATCATCCGTGTCTTATTTAACCATCTCAACAAATAGACGTTATAACACTCCTTGTACCCAAAACCATTCGGACTGGAACTGTTTACCACACAACATAACATAACTACCATACCATATCTGATCCTGATAACTTCAAAGCAGCATTATATTATTACCATCATTTCAAAGCACTAAGGAAACTCTACAAGATTAAATTCGACCACCTTAAGCAGTCACCATTTCCGAACCGTTTGGCTCCGTCTTGGGCGTTGGCCAGTATCTCATCTAAGTCTAAGTGGTATTCATCTCGCTGCGTAGTTTACTTGACAAGTCATAGCCCGGTGCCGGGGCGGAAACGACTTCCTTCCCAATATGGAGTGCCCAGTTAGAGTAACCTCGAACTATACTATTAAACCTAGAGTACAATTAATCAATAACTCCCACCCCAGTCTCACAGGAATGCCTGGTATTTGGCGACTTATATACCAGTATTGTGGTTATCATTTACGAGATTTGTTTTGTCTTACACCACGCTCTGTGTCTTCAACGCGTGTGATTTCGACTGCGTCTAAGAGTGTATATGCGCTTTTTATAGTAAGGGCACGATATAGAATGCTGCGCAGCGCCTCGATTAATTTACTTTGTGCTCAAGTTTATGAAGTATATAGTGTTCGTCATAATTCTGAAACAAAATCTGTCTACTCGCGTGTAAACCCGAAGTGTGTGACGAACGCTTGACACCGGAAGTCCAATACGCATTCATGCGACTGGGCGCTGCCATTTTGTTTCAGAAATTATGACGGCGACTATGCTGCGTATCAACTCATGCAGGTTTATTCCGTACGGCGTTTAAGGCTGCCGAATTCATCGAAAGGTGGCACAATAAATTCCTTTCCGAAACGTCATATCAGCAAAGGCACATCTGCGGTAGATTTAATTTGTGCCGAAAGTTGACTGAGAGAAGACAAATTAATGATAATGCAAATGTACATTGACATTTCAAAGTACTTCAACATTCAGTGATTTCCGAAACGGATTACGCCATGATTACGCCAGTGGTTACGCGCTTTCAGGGCTTGCGCGCTTTGAATAACTTTAGAACAAAAAGGGCGCAACAACACTAAATCACTCCCCAATTGGTGGAATGGTAGGTATTTCCGGCACAATAAGAAAACTGTTTTGTGATATGATTTTTTGTCAGTCCTTTGGGGACCATTCTCCAGTGAGGGTTGTTATATATAATCAAAGTGAAAGAGTATAGCTTGATCATCGCTGCATATTATCACAAAATTTTGAAATTCCGATTCTGTTAGAAACGAGGCCCTCGCTTCCGGCCGCTGGTCGAAAGCGGCTAAGAGGCTAGCTTTGACAAGTCTAGCCCGGGGGCGGAGCCCGGGGCTATGAGATTTTATACTATAGATATCGCGGGGTTTTTTCCGCCACAAAAACCTGTCGGAAAACCTTTTCTCAACTTACCGCCTCTTGTTGGGTACCTGCCGACTCCGTGTATGTTATGATCACGATATATATATTTATTCGAGTAATAAGCAAATACGCCTTTTAACCATTTTTCTCGAACACCTCATTAAATAAAATCTGTAGTGTATTTGCCATCTTGCCAACACAGTAAGGCGTGGCGGTATTCCATTAGTCGTATATTTTTGAGTACCGTGTTGCATTGTCGCCTGTATTGTGTGTTGCTAGTCGCATGCTACGATTTTTAGGATAAACACTCTGTAAAACAAACTGTTCCAATGGAACTGGGAACTTATTGTATTTATATATGGTATTTGATCTAGAACTTTTCATTAACCCTTTGTCTATCATAATATTTTCCCATTGTACACGTTTTGGTGATTACTGCTTTCGTCTCATTTTTATGTATTTCTTTCATTCGCTGTTTATTTTTTTTTAAATTATTGATTTATTCATTTTTTATTCATGTATTGATTTATTATATTATTATTATTCATTAATTATATATTATTATTATCTAGATGCCAGACGCACGAAAGTGGTTGAAAAAAAACATGCGCGCTTGCACATTTGGCATTTACCACGCCGATAAGGACCTCTGTTTCGGCTAGGAGCTTATCAGAGGCATACGTCTATCAACTTTTAGTCTATGCTTGCAGCTCTTCTCTGCTGAAGCAAGGAGCGGTGGAGAAAAAATAAGTCCATAAGCAGTCTTC